>SNQJ01S0036763.1:33535-43949 GCA_010110895.2 Picea sitchensis
GGGAAAATAGTATTTCTATTAATAATTGATCAACAGAAGTGACAACATTACAGACTTCCACGTTGGCACGGTTCGAAACCAAGGAGTCAAGTTCCTTCCAACTAGGCCTCCAGCAAAGGCAAGCTCATAGGAGAGAGACAATGAGGTTCTCTCAACAATAGGGAAAGAGCTTGGGGGATGAACACTATGTTCATACTTGAGGGACAAAGGGATGCAGACTCAATATGAAATAATTTCTCCAGAGTAACTTTGATCTCAAATTTGAATGCTTTCTCTTCTTTTCCATAGATCAGAATTGTGCTTTTATAGCCTTCATAATGCAACCGAAGGGCCGAGTCAAAACATTTCCAGTATATGGAAGGCCAAGGATCAGTGATCTCCTGTCATCACATGGAAAATCGATTTCATTTTGTATTTTCTAGAACAAATCCCGATGTACGTGGGTTGTAGTGGAGCAACCAGTGTATACACATCTTGTATAGCAGATAGGGAGCGTATATGTGGAAAATGTATATTTTTGGCTCTGGATTCATCAAAAAGGGATGACAAGTCTGCATAGGGAAATGGAAAAAGGCCCTCTATGCAAGATAGCAATGGTGAGGAAAATCTTGCTATAACATCACCCCCGAGATGGGACTAAACTCCACCTAGGGTAAAGGAAATCCTAGGCTAGGTTGAGACTACGTAAAGCTACACAATGCAATAGGAAGGATTCCCTCCAAGGAGCCTACTTACACCCAACACTCAATACTCTCATTCCCCACATGCCTACCCCACCTCGGGAATATATACCTTCACTGTTCCACAGTCCATCGACTGCTCCACTTCCCTTCCAGGGATTCAAAAACAAGCTGGATCAGGAATTTCCAGAGCTCTGTAGCTGCTGCTAGACTCCCTCCAAGAGAAAAAAATTCCCCAACAATCTCTCTACCCTGGAAAGAGTTGCCCACAGTCTTGAAAACCTGCTTCTTCTATCCATGGCCCTGGAAACCTACCTCTTCAAAGCCAAAAGCCTAACAACCTACTTCTTCTGCCCATCTCCTAAGCCAAATGATCAATAACATCAAAAAAATCAGGTATGGGCTTTGGTGATGACAACAAGCCACACCAGTCTAGAGGAAAACGTGGGAATTTACAACAAAAATAATAGAGCGCGATATGGCTCATAAACTACACATTTGTGTTGTGCCTCACAGGAAAAACATGTTAGCTTCTTGGGTTTGCAGGTTTCATAGGTTACATAGGACAACAATGGAAGAAATGGCTAGTTGCATGAATGTTTAATCTGAGTGTGTGCATGAGTGGGGAGCATGGAAATAATGGTGAGAGAACCCCCACAACGATGAATTTTCCCACATAAATATGCATGCGCCTAGGTTGACACTTGGACCTCTTGGAAGCTCGTTCCCCTCCACTTGGAGTTCATTCCTCTCCCCAAAGGAACTTAGGATAATAGGGGTTATTTCCCAAGCCTTAGTGTTGGCCCTTGACCAAGTTTTGAAGTTACTTGGTCATATTTGACCATTTTTTGGACTTCGACAACCCGTCGAAGATGGAGCGCTAGACGAAGCAGAGATCAAGGGATCTCAGCCCACTTTTGGGCCCCTTTTTGGGTTTTGGGACAATGTAATGGAAAAGGGATGTTGATATGTGGGTTTACCCATGCTTAGGCCCATTTTGTATGTATAAATAGACATATAGGCATCTAGAAGAAAAAGGGGGGGGGGATTGTATTATTTCTATGTTATATGGGCTAAGTGACAAGAAGGGATCTGTGTGATCGAGAGTTTTGTGCATTCTGTATAGACTTGCAGAGCTTAGTGCAAGTCTCTGTGTGAAGATATAGAAGGCTTTGTGTTGAAAGGCAAGGAAGAAGGATCTAGCGGGCTACGTAGATCTTCTTTCCTATGCAAAGTAAGGGTTTCTACAACTTTGTGCTTATAACCGATTGGCCGATGATAATAAAGAAGAAGAGTTGGTGGAAGTAGCCCCGGGGTGGGGGTGAACCACGTAAATCTGTGTGTTATGCTTTGTGCCTTGACTTGTTGTGCTTATCTCTGCTTTTGTTGAAGTGATTTGATGTATTTAGATGGATATATTTATGATTTGTTCTTATTAGATGTGTATGAATAGTAGATCTGATATGTATGAAGATGCTTAGTGTTGATCTACTTGATCTAATATGTTTTATTGTTGCTAAGTACTAAGATACCTTAGATCTAAGTGAATGTTGCGATGCTCTGTGCTATCTATGAAGTATAATAAGGATTGAATATTGATGAATGATCGATGCTAAGTGCTCTATAAGCGATATAATCACAGATCTGTATCCCAGCTAAGGTTGCATACATTTGAATCCTGCAACCACCCCTACCTCTACCTCGGGTGAGACTTCATCTGCTTCGCAGGTGTTTCCGAAAGGGACGGTAGTTAGGGTTTTGTTGGTGTGCTCTTGTAGTGTTGAACCCTGGGTCTGCCCCTGTGACAACAAATGGTTCCATTGTCGGGACCTGAAATTGTGATTGTTGGGAACTGAGGAAGAATAAGCTTTATGCAAAGATTCATCCTGAAATTGTGGAAGATCTGTGCATGGATCTGTGCCCTAGTGCGTAGTATTCCACTTGATCTGAAAAGCTTTGTGATAAAAGAAGGGAAGGACAGATCTGAAGAAAAGAAACAAGATCTGAATGCTTTGTGCTCTAAGAAAGGTAAAAGTGGAAGTTTCTGAAGAAAAGAGGTCAGATCTGCAGAAAAGAGGTAAGATCTGTAAGCTCTGTGCTTTGATAAAGGTAATAATAGTCGAAAGTTTTTAGATCTAAAAGCTTTGTGCTTTGCAAAAGTAAAATAAGTGAAATTTTTTGTTTCTAAAGTATGGATCTAGGTATATTTGATAGATTTTGTCCTAGCTTGAAAACTAGGGCTATAATAGATGAAAGAAAGCTTGATATGAATAGATTTGATAAGTACAGTGATAGATATGTTATACCTATGCATAGAAAGAATGTTTGGACTAACAAATGGATGCAAGATCCTAGAAAGAATTTTTTTCATACTAGCTACCATGATCCTAGTGTGTAGTATAGAAGAAGTTGGGGATCATTTAAAAGGAAGAGAGGATTAACACTATGTTACAGTTGTAGAAGACTGGGACATCTTGCTAAGGAATTCCCTAGTCGAAGATCTAGTTGTATTTGTTGTAAATCTTTGGACCATGAAGTATTGGATTTCCTTGGAATGATTGCTAAGCTTGAAAGAATGAATCTGAATGAAGAAAAACCTAAGGAAACTCCAGAAATAGATGAACCCCCGAAAGAATCAGAGAAGGTATTGCTACAGATGAAAGACACCTTGAATGATCACCAACATGTTAGGCTACCAGAGATATTTAAGGAAAAAGAATGCATTGAAGCAATAATAGGAGACTCCGACATTGACTCTGTCCTTGATGAAGAAACACCAGTGAAAATTATGCCAGAGAGAACTTGGGAAGCTATATGAAGGCCTGCTATGATCCCTTCATTAAAAGGAATAGGTTTATTTAGAGGGAAATTGGTAAACCTATGTGGGAGGCTCACTCAGATACCTATGAATGTCAATGGAACTTCGACAGAAGAATATTTTGAGATTATCAAGTTTATTGAGGACAACGCCCCGTTTACTATGTTACTTGGAAAACCTTGGATTGATAGATATCAAGCCAGAAAGAAGGAATAAGAAGAATTCTTAGAACAATAGAGACAAGAGTTAAAAGATTTCATGACTAGAAGGATCGCGCAGTTGATTGAAGAACATGAGAACACATCGAAGCTATTTGACACTAGAAGCCCAGATGTCAAAGATGCAAGAACATTAGAGGACTCATAGAAGATTGAAGTATCTTTCTTAGATATAGAAGAAGTACTACCCCTGAGTCTTAGGAAAGAATCTCAACAACATGAAGTGACTATGTCCAAGGAAAATAAGAATCAAAATGGGAAAAGAACCACCAAGATGAAGCTCATGAGGAAGAAGGCTAGAAATCTGAGTAAGAAGAAGCCTAAGATTGAAAATTTACAGAATCTTCTAGAGAAAGCATCGCAGAAGGAAATCTTGCAGAATTTGAACTTCGTCGAGATATCAGAATAACAACATAGGCCACTTCGTTATGGCAAAGCAATATATCCGTTAGAGGTTGATATATCCATTCGACTGTCACTCCAAATAGATCTAAAAGCATTGATGGCTCATCACCAAACCATCGGACCGCGCCATAATGGACAGAACACGAATTAATGAGGCTCATACCCGTTGAAAAGCAAACCGTTTCCAAGATCGCCTATTTATCTCATCGCGCCATGCCCGGAGAGCACTTTTTCCAACTGAGAATTTGAAGCCCGCAGACTAGAAAGTGTATATAGTGATCATCGTGCCCTCATTTTTCATTCTTGAGCAGTTTCTAATATCATTGTAACCCCGATAATTTATCCTGAGCACGTATGTATGAAGAGCTTAGCGCACTTGAAGAATCTGCGAAGGAAGTACTCGCTGATCTCAGGAATGAGAAAATCATGTCAGAAAGAAGGATGTATCCAGGTGTGCAAGCATCATCAACAGGAGGAGTCCAAGCTTCTCCATTGACTTCTCGCAGATCAAGAACTTCCAGAACCATGATAGAGGCAAGAACGAAACACATAGACGACATTGTGAATGCCAAGCTAATCCCGAGCATTCTACCTTCTTACCTACCCCCTCTAAGTGGCACCATAAACCGAGACAGTGTGCCCAGATATTTTGACTATTCTTTGGTCATGATGTACCTCCCGAAAGGGATATGTGCATTTCGAGTTGACCAGGATAAGCTCACAGCATTGAAGTTCAGTGACTTCAACCTTGGCGAAAATACTTACTACAACCTGTTGAAACAAGCCATCATGTCCGAGCCTCAGATGACCCCAAATACCCTCCATAGGTTTCAGCCCTTAATGAAGTTCAGTGCAGACTGCCACTTCATTTATATAACAACACACACTGATGAGCACAAGCAGCAGTTGCAGTCATGTTACAAGCTAACAAAGGAAGACTTAGAGGAAATCACTAAGGAATGGTTGGTGAACCTCCTTATTAAAGCCAACCCTACGGAACTGTCTGATGTAGATAACCCAGAAGCTACGTAGGATACACCTGGACCAAGCAAGATGAAGAATCCTAAAGAGATTCATGATGTAGACAACACATCTATGAGAACTGCATCCATTTCACCAGACGAAGGGGGTGATGGAGAAGAGGTTGAAGGTGCAGAAATTGAACAACAGAAAGGAAAAGTACCACCGCCTAGGGATGAAGAAGACTCGTCAAAGAAAAGGAAGGTTTCACCTCTGAAATCTTCCTCCTGGAAGAAACCTAGAACCCCTGCAACCAAGATGCAGATTACCGTCACATTGGATGATTTTAATTTCATCATTGTAGCTGTGAACGATGCTTCATAGGAGGTATTAGAGAAGAAGGAGGCGAAGCAAGAGTAGATGTATAATCGTATCGAGGTTGAACTTCAAGGAGTGCAACAGACACTCCAGTCTAGCTGTTCAGTCTCCACTGTGCCTCTGATAGCAAGAACAATAGAACCAGGAGATGAGCCAGCCCAATTGCACTAGATCACCGATAAAGTTGAAGCTTGCCTTTGATGAGCTCAGGAAGAGACAATGCAAGCCATCCAGGCTTTCACACAGGTATAGGGATTAATTTTCGAGCAGCACAGTGTTGCCAAACGAGAAAAACTTTCTCTTCAAGCACAGTGGGACAAAGAGAAAGCAGAGCTACAACAGAGCAAGGAGCAGTTGATCGCGGAGCAGCTAGAAGTAAAGGAACTGGTCAGCAGATCACTTTTCTCTGTGACCGTCATAGAAGTGAGAGCTGAAGAATAAATTCCACAACAGGTGGGACAACTTAAAGAAGTGATCCAGCAGCTTCAGTAGTGCATCACAGACCTGGAACTTCATACTGTGCTCGAGACTCTTCAAGAAATCAGAGACCTAAGAGAGGAAACTGCTTGTAGCGCAGTTGGCAGAATGAAATCTCTTGCCTTGGAGTGCAAGCAATTGAGATCTATGAGCACTCAGATGTATGAAAACCTCATAGAGATTCTAGAGTTACAAGCATTGGAGTCACAACTCCAAGAAGTGAAGCAACATGCAGATACGTTACAGGCGCAGCTAAAGGCATTGTCACCAGTCGAGAGAATGAATAGGTTTCCAGAGCGACGCATGGCCTAGAAGTAGGTACACACGCTTTAGAGTAAAGTGATGGAAGTCTCTCAACGACTTCAACTAGTGCAAGAGAAGGCATGCCAACTGTTCATTGAAGTTGAAAGCCAAGGAGTAGAACTTGAACAAGTTGTGAGTGTAGCAGAACAATGCCTAGAAGGACCAGTCAGTGATGCACTCATCCAAGAGTTCACTGAGTAAGAGGTAGTATCATTGTAGCAAGTCGAAGCATCTCGAGCCAAGATCGAGGCATTCGAGGCAGAATTTCTTAGACCAGAGTGACTCAGGACGAGTCACAGGTGAGTGTTGGGGGCCTGTTGGCCCTTGACCAAGTTTTGAAGTTACTTGGTCATATTTGACCATTTTTTGGGACTTCGACAACATGTCGAATATGGAGAACCAGACGAAGTAGAGATCAAGGGATATCGGCCCACTTTTGGGCCCCTTTTTGGGTTTTGGGACAGTGTAATGGGAAAGGGATGTCGGCACGTGGATTTACCCATGCTTAGGCTCATTTTTTTATGTATAAATAGACATATAGGCATCTAGAGGAAAAAAGGGGGGGGATTGTATTGTATCTATGTGATATAGGATAAGTGCCAAGAAGGGATCTGTATGATCGAGAGTTTTTTTCATTCTGTATAGACTTGCAGAGCTTAGTGCAAGTCCCTGTGTGAAGATATAGAAGGCTTTGTGTTGAAAGGAAAGGAAGAAGGATCTAGCAGGTTGCGCAGATCTTCTGTCCTGTGCGAAGAAAGGGTTTCTACGGCTTTGTGCTTGTAACCAATTGGCCGACGATACTAAAGAAGAAGAGTTGGTGGATGTATCCCCAGGGTGGGGGTGAACCATGTAAATCTGTGTGTTATGCTTTGTGCCTTGACTTGTTGTGCTTATCACTACTTTTGTTGAAGTGATTTGATTTATTTAGATGGATATATTTATGCTTTGTGCTTATTAGATGTGTATGAATAGTAGATCGGATATGTATGAAGATGCTTAGTGATGATATACTGGATCTAATCTGTTTTGTTGTTGCTAAGTACTAAGATACCTTAGATATAAGTGAATGTTGTGATGCTCTGTTCTATTTGCGAAGTATAATAAGGACTGAATATTAATGAACGATAGATGCTAAGTGCTCTATAAGAGATATAATCACAAATATGTGTCCCAGCTAAGGTTGCAGACATTTGAGTCCTACAACCACCCGTGCCTCTACCTCAAGTGAGACTTCATTTGCTTCATAGGTGTTGCCAAAAGGGTTGGTAGTTAGGGTTTTGTTAGTGCACTCTTGTAGCATTGAACCCTAGGTCTGCCCCTGTGCCAACACTTAGTATTTTAGGAAAATACATTATAATATTACCTTTGGTTAATCCTTCAAGATTAGCCCCTTTTTTCTATCCTCTTAGCCCCTTCCCTTTCCCTTCCTAGTGGAGCTTAGTCCCCCATAACTCTTTCTTCGTGGTCGTTCTACATGCAATAATGTAATTATGTTAATGATGTGAGTATTTACATATACAAAAATCAGGCTCCCTGGCATTCAACATGTAGGCTTTCCAGCCTAATAAACACATAATCCTCCCAACTTATAAATACTTGGGTCACTAGCCTATAAACATAATTACAATTCGGCAGGGGCTCAGCCTTGGGGTATTATAGTCTTGGTATAATATTCCACTTTACGTGAAGGATTCTCTCATTCTCTTCTCTTCTTGACCAAAGGAATTTAAAACATACCTTTATGATTTTTTATAAGATACCTTTTGGGATATAGGCCAAGGAGTGCCTAGCATAAGAATGGCCAACCATCCCCATCCCCAAGCATAAGAGTACCAATTATTTATTATAGCTTCGATCTTCTCTAATAACCATCCCCAACCTCTCTTCATGTATCCATTTTACCTTAATAGAAAACCCAAATATTTAAAGCCATATTGAAAATTTAAAAGTTTAAAGGAAATATCCTTATCAAGCTTTGTTCTACCTCTTGCTCCAAACCTGTAAAAATATTGAATATTTTAGCACATTAAATTCCATGCATGTGGTTGTTCCATAAGTATCCAATATTTTATGTACCTTTCTAACTTCCCTAACACTCCCATTAGAGAACAACAAGAAATCGTCAACAAATAATGGATGGGTTAATGACAAAGCCATACCAACTATGAATCTTGAGACTATTCTTACCCTCTTTGCTTCCATTACAACTCTTCTCAAACCTTCGACATTACCAAAAAGAGAAATAGGGATAAGGAGCATCCCTATCTCAACCCTCTAGATGGCCTAAAAAATGTTGAGAATGGGCCATAATAAACACAACAAAGGACACGTATTTTACCACTGGAAGGCTAAAACCAACATGTAAAAGTATTAGTCCAAGATAAATCCATCTGATTCTATCATATGCTTTGGATAATTCCAATTTCATGACCATAGAAGAAGATTTCTTAGTCCTTACTTAATGAAGACCCTCTTGAGTTATCCTTATGGCATCAAAATCCATTTACCAATTAAAAACCAAACTACTTTTGTAAGAATATTTTCTTAAATTTCACTACCATAATATTATAAATAATTTTATACACACAATTACACAATGATATAAGCCTAAACTCATAAAATTATAGTGTTATCCCTTTTTGGCATCAAAACAAGGAATCTGGAAATCATATCTCCTAATACCTTGACATTACTCTTGAGTTCCTCCATACCTCTGAGAAGGTCTTCCTCACTAAGATCATAAAAAACAACAAAAATCTCTATTGAATAACTATTCTTGTAGCCCAATACCTCAAGCCATTGTTTCCAACAAATAAATCACTTAGAGAAGAGCAGAGCAGGGCAAGAAACAAGTTACTTAGAGTGGAACAATTATTGATGTGTTAGCATTTCCAACATCAATGGGATGGGCCACCCACACTGTGCATAGTACACATGCATCATTAGCCTACAAGTAAAGTAACCAAAAAACCCAAGAAATCCACTTTAAAATAGGCAAGGCCATCAAGTAATCCTATTTATGGAGTCAGGGAGGATTCTAAATTATTAACCTTGAAACTTACACAACAAATCTTGCTACCATATTATCACAGTTGCAGGCCCATATTGTGCTTTAAGGACCATTTTTGGAATGTGGTAAGGTTTTTTTCCTTTTTTCTCTATAATAGAAACATTTGGGAAGACACCACAAAAAAACAATTTACATTTATTTTGGTGCATCTGTGGGCCATCAAGGTCACCGGGACTTTCACCTAGTTTTTAATGCATTTTTCTTTTAAAGGAGCTCCCTCGGGTATCCTTTCAACAAGAGCTTCAACTCGATGCTAGACCATAGCCTGACAGACTATGAGAAGTTTGAATGTTGGCATACAATAGAGAAATAGAAACATGGAAAACAAAAAAAAAACAAGATGAGACCTTGGGTGATTCATATGAACTTGGTCTAATTTTAATGGTGTCTTTTATGAACAAAAACTTTAATTTTTTTTAAATGTACATTGTTGCCACAATCATATTGCACATATTACATACCTTCTATGCAATATCTGACAGATAAAGATATATATATATATATATTACATACCTTCTATGCAATACCTTATATATATATATATATATATATATATATATATGACAGATAAAGATTCTTGGCACACAAACTATCCGCAAACTGAAATTGTGTGTACAGAACAAGAGGAAATGTTTATTTTTTTATTTTTTTTTAAATACCAACAGGTCGCCGGTCTTCTGAATCCCTCCTATCACTGATATAGAGTGAACATCAAAGATATATACCCCATTGTTGGTCTTCCGATGTTCCTCCTCCGACGTCATTTGAAACGTCCCTCCCGTTGTTGATATAGCATAAACATCAGAGATACATGGCACATCGTCAGTCTTGCAACATCCACTGCGGTTCTATGATGTTGCATGTCCGATGCAATGGATGTCTATTTTACGATGAAGTAAACATCAAAGATATAGGCCCCTCATCGGTCTTACGACATCCCCTGTGGCGTCACAGGTGAGACGTTCTGGTGTTGTGGTTGCGACGTCCATAGTGGGCTTGGACAATGAAAGTAGAGATAACACATGTCTTCTAGAATCGTCACACAAGTGGCGATATTTTTTCCATTGGTATAACAAGGTCATGTGAAATTACATTTGAGGGGGTC
>SNQJ01S0036764.1:0-15578 GCA_010110895.2 Picea sitchensis
ATACTTATGGGGTGTAAATACTTCATGGGGTATAAACACGACTGAAATCAAGGACCTCTGAATCGGGAAGATAATCAGGCTCCACAACCAACATGATTACCCTCGCACTGATCAGGTCTGACGGCTCTATGGATAGGCAGTTCACCTCTCCATCCCTCATTAATCCATCAACCTGTTAGCCTGCAAGGCATTAAATTTCAGGGCCAACGAGCCGCTTTTGGTTCTCCAGGCCAGTGGAGTCCAAATACGGTATTTAATTCTCATTGGAAGTTAACGCCCCCTTTCCAGGTGCCTTCCACCGCCATCATGGTCTCTTTTCTGCACATCCCCTCTCAACAGTTCTGCAATAAATTCAAAATGTTATTCACATTCATTGACCTCTTCCGCAAGGTCCATTTACATCACATATTCATATTTATGAGTTTTCCATAGTTCTTGGCCAGTCCAGTTATATTTACAAGCTGGGGGAAACAAGGTGTTATAGTGTTCAACCTCAACTCCTTTATTCACACAATGTAGGCTTTCACCTTTGGCATATTGTGTAGAAGAATTGAAGACATCAGTATGTAGCCGCATATTTCTTGAGTTGTTGCTTCCTTTTCATTGGACCAATACTTGTGTAACTTCAATGATCATGGGAGATCAGATTGTACTCCATTGTATACATATATCTTCAGATTGATTTTGAGACTGGGCCTTGTTTGTGACTATGACAACCTTTGGCATGTAACCGCATTTGTATTTGCCTATTCATGGCCACATACAGTTGTTTGGTATATTTTCACATGGATCTACAGTGTAATTCAAATCGGCAACCATGTATGCAAAGTCAGTACAGAGTGTAATGAGCAACTAGTTCTTCCAGCTGGTTACCTATCACTCCACTTATGGGTCTTTATAATGTATTTAATCCATCGCAGGTACTCCTCTAACCTCACACATTAGGGGGAATTTGTTATAGAAATATTTGCCTCACCCCATGCAGTCTTGCACACAAGGCCTTTTTCCATTTCATGCAGAATTTTAATCCCTTTTTGCAATTCCCATAGCTAACAATACAATGTTTTCACATATACACACCTTTCTTACTATACAACATGCGTATATGCAGGTTGCACCACTACAATCCACGTACATCGGGAAATGTGCCCAAAATTGAAAAATGTTGTCGGGTTTCCATGTCATGACATTACATCAATGATCCTTGGCCTTCCATATACTAGAAACGTTTTGACTCGGCCCTTTAGTTCCACTTGAAGGCTATAAATGGGCCAAATACGAGCCATGGAAAAGAGGAGAAATAATTCAACTTTGAGAGAAAAGTTACTCTAGAGGAATTATTCACTTCACATTGAGTCTACATCCCTTTATCCTTTAATTCTGAACACAGTGTTCAACCCCGAAGCTCTTCCCTTATTGAGTGAGAACTCCATTTTCTCTCTTACATGAGCTTCCCTTTGGTGGAGGATTGAAGTGGTGGAGGCCCAACTGGAAGGAAATTAGTTTCTCGGTTCTAAACCGTGCCAACACGAAAGTCTATAACTTATTCACTTCTGCTAATCATATCTTAATAGAAATACTATTTTCTCGTCCAATTGATATCTTGCAAATATTTGAATTATTATTCTGTGGGCGTATTTTTTATGAATGTTAATGGATTATGATATTGAATGTGATAACATCATATATTATCACCATATGCTTGCATTGATTGGTTGTTGAGGACTAGTTGCAGGTATATTGCTTTGGGTCAAGTGCTAAATGGTGGAATTCATTGAACGTCTGGACGAGGTCGTCCTTTTATCTTGTCTTGCTAGCATATTTGTTTATATAGCATACTTGATAATATAGTTGGTTTCTACAGTCATTTTCGTCTGTTGTGGTTTTCCCCTAGCCATAGAGAGATTTTCCTCGTAACAGGATGATCCCCACAAGTCAGACTATCGGCGTCCCGCAAGGAACACCCACGGGTTTCTTAGTGCCTGTCACATGAGGCCCCACATGACACTCGTATTGGTCCCACGAGGCTAAGACAAAGTTAAGGTAGAATTATAGTACCATGTTGCTGAGGCTGAGGAAGAGCTACAAGTCTGAAATCTCATGTATCAGGTAAGCTACATGTCTAAAGGTGAGTTATTTTATGTGTTTTAAGGCTTGCATATTGAAAGGTTGTCACATGATTGAGGTATGTCTATGTGATTTTCGGTATATGCCTTGAGGCACATCTTGGATACTTGGAATATGGTTTGTTGTATGGTATATGCTTGAGGAATATCATGAGTGATATGGCACATGTTTGATGATATCTCTTGGTATATGGTTTATGGATGTTGGCACATACTTGAGCCACATGGTTTGAGGTACATCTTGGTTACGTGTTGGTGATGTGATGGTATTGCCTTTGGTATCTTTTTGAGGCATTGGTATATGCTTAAGGCACATATTTGGTGCATGGTGTGACGCATATTCTTGGTACACGTACGAGGTGCACTTATTGGTGATATTGATGCATGCTTGAGGTACTTCTTAATGAATTTATGGTACATGTTTGAGGTACTTGCATTGGATGTTGTGGTACATTCTTGAGGCATGCCTTGGTGATGTTGGTACTTGTTGAGGTACACCTTAGTGAAATTATGGTACATTGATTAGAAGCATATTTTGGCTATATTGGTATCTTGGACATCTTGGTTATGCTTGAGGCACTTCATTGATGATATATTATGGTACATGGTGTATGACATGATTGATACATATCATGAGTGATATGGTATATGGTTGATTCATGATATGGTACATGTTTGATGGTTGATGTACTTGGTTGATCTAGATTTATGAGCAGAACTAAAGGAATAAAATACTGAATACAATAACATAGAGATATAGAGAAAAACACCATATATCCAGTGAACAATAAATTCTATTGAATGAATAAAATAGGTTGAAACTGTGAAACTGTAGAATTGAAAACAGCTTGCTCAAATGGTGGTAGCTTATCTTTGAGAATATATGTGGCTTCTATGTGAATCTGTATGAGCATAATCATTACAATGAGGCTCCAAGGACCCTTTTAACATTACTCATGAATGTCAAAACCCTAGACATCCAAAAACCTAACCCTAGGAGATGAAACGCCAAAAGTTATGTGGGCCCTAATGGGTAAGTTGGTACCTCAACTTCCCGGGGTCATAATGTTTTCATACGACCTCTATTTTAGGTGAGTGATATCCCATTGGAAAGGTATTCTCAAGAACTACACATTATGTTGCCAAACTATGACTATGTTTATAGTTTGACTATGGCAAGCCAAAAAAACAATGTTTAGGGCCCTAAAAAAGCCTTAGAAGTACAAAAAGATGTGTTGACATGAAAACTTCCAAAAAAATCTAGTTGGATTAGGTGGGCGGCCACTAGTCTCCCCCTGGAAGGTGTGTAGGGCTTCAGACAACCCCAAAAGTGTAGAACCCACAATTATAAAGAAGTACAAAATAACATCCTGAACTAAAAATGGTCAAGAGGAGCCAGTTGGAATAGGTGGGTGGCCAACAATATCTACCTGGATCAGTCCTCCCCTCTTAGGAAGCAATGATATCCATGGCGTTGAGTTCCCCCATTAGGTGAGGAAACTTCTGTTGAATTTGGCCCCGGGTGGCCAATTTCCTTGGTGTAGAAGTTACCCTACCTTGACAACCCGATAAAAATGGATCCTCTACTGGTGAGTGACCTTGACCTGTGTGTCCACTATCTAATCAATGGATGCCTATTCCATGCAGTCAGTGTTGATCTATGTTGGTGCCAACTGTTATGTGATCTTTGAGGTTTCCAATAATGGTGGAAAATATGGCCAAAGGAGGTCCACATTGAACACTGGGTGCAAGCCATGGAAGGGTGGAGTGTTGAGATCAAAACATTGCTACCCACAACCTTGGTGATAGTGTAAGGCCCATTGTGAAGTGGGTGGAGTTTCCAATGGGGCCCTGCAAGGTGCTCTTTTTGCAAATGTAACAAGACCTTTTATCCCACCTGAAACTAGTGCGGTACCTAGTGTTGATCATGGCGTTGCTTGTACTTAGCATTGGGTTTCTACAAAATCTCATGGACCTATTGGCGGATGTGATAAATCCGCTCAATGAATCTGGTAGATTTGTCGGCCTCAGACTGAACATGAGAAGATTCTGCCTGTGTTGTTGCAAGATTTAGTGCAACCTCAATGGGACCCAAGGGTTGGAATCTCAGCCCCACCTAAAATGGGCTATGGCCGATGGAGCTACGGAGAACCCTGTTGTAGTTGTGTTGAACAAGGGAAGACTCTCATCCCATGTACGAGGATGCGTAAATTTGTACATGTGCAGGATGTGCACAATCATATGATTTACGACCTCTGTATGGCCTTCAGTTTGGGGGTGGAAAGAAATGGATTTAGTGAGCTTGGTGTCCAACAGTGACTGGAGACTCGACCAAAATGTGTTGAGGAACCTGCTGTCCTGATATGAGGTGATGGTATATGGTATCCCAAAATGGACCCACACCCGTTCAAAGAAGAGCTTGGCAATATCTTCCACTGTGATTCTCTTCTTGAAGGCTGTGATAATGACCATCTTCGAAAACTGAACAACCACCACAAATACACAATCAATGTCATGCTTGGTGGATGGAAGAATTAAAAGGGGGACCAATTTATTGTCTTGTATAGAGGCTAAGAAAATAAAATTGGGAGGTTGGTGCGAGGGCACAAAAAGTTTCTTTAATTGACTAACCTGTATCACTAATAAATCCTCCAAAATTGTCGCCACGTCTTTGAGACATTGCAGAAATAAGTCCCTACCACCATTTTTAGCCTCGATGAAATTTGTGGCTTCGTTAACCTTGAAGGTTGTTGTTGGATATGGTAACCTAATCATTTGGCTGAAAGCTGATGGTGCCATAGGGAATGGGGACTATCCTTTTGTTGGATAGTTGGTTGTCATTGAAGTTGTTTATAGTTGGTTTTCATTGATGTCAACATATGTGGTTATCATTGATGTCAATAGATGTGATGGGTGTATTTAGAGAAGTATCCAAAGTGGTCTCCTTATGGTGTATCTCTAAGCATGACCCTCATGGGAAGACACTTTAAATAAGTCTACAAGAAACCCCAGATATGTGGTCAGGAAGCCTGAAGTTGTTTGAGAAATAATGACATGAAGGACAATGTAAATGTAGGTAACACACTCATAGATGGATAATCCTCATCACATCATTTCCAAAAGTAGGTGGTACATCATGTATTTCCCCCCTTTGGATTCCCAAGTCCTCTTAGGAGTAGGAAGAGGGGTGTATAAGCCTTGCTTCTTGATGGATAGCTTGGTAATGGTACATGCAGTGCAATATATGATACACTTGCTGATGTCTTGTCGAAGTTTTGGTCAATAAAAATGTTTATGTAGAACGAACACAATTTTCTCCATGCCAAAATGTCCCACCATTCCACTGTAGTGAGCCTCCCAAATCAGATTTGCATGCTCGCTTGTGGGAACACATAGGTGGACTAGATGGAATAATAGTACATCCTATATGTGAAAATCAGTGACATTCGCTACTATACCCAAGAGATGAGATGTGGTCGCGAAGTCAGGGTCATGTTGATAAATTTGGGGCCACTCAAATGCCTCATGCCCACATGAATGGAGCACTATGGTGAGTGTCGCAATGAGAGGGTGACCAAGGCATTCAACGACATGATTTTTTCTCCTTGTCTTATACTTGATGTTGATATGGAACTGCTATAGGTATGTGGACCACTTTTGATGGTGGTCATTATGAAACTTCCCTTGTGTCTGTATGAACTGTAGAGGCTTGTGATTAGTGTGTATGATTGTCTCCTTTCCCATAATTTAATGCTTCCATTGAAAACATTATTGCACAATGGAATGCATTTCTTTGTCATAGGTGGGGTATTTCCAGACAGTATCTGAGAGTGTCTCACTATGGTATGCTACTGGATGACCATGTTGAGTGAGGATTGCACCTACAACATAGTTGGAGGCATCAACATCAATTTCAAACGATTATTGCAGATCAGGTAAGGAGAGTACTGGAGATGAGCACAAGTGATGCTTCAGATCATCAAATTATTGTTGTTGTTCCCGCCCCCATGCAAAATTTTCCTTGCCATTGTCCTTGGTTACTTGGCTGAGGGCCCATACAATTAGGGAGAATCCCAACATGAACCTTCGATAGAAGTTGGAAATTCCCAAGAAGCTTCGAAGCTTGATTAGTGTGGTCGAGGCTGGCCAGTCACGAATGACTTGGATCTTAGCTAGATCGACATGTACCCCATGCTCATAAAAAATGCAGCCCAAGTATTGGACCCTATTCATGCCAAAGGAGCATTTTTCCAAGTTGACATATAGCTTGTGCTGCCACAGAGTTCCCAAAACTTGTTGAATATGCTGCATGTGCTCCTCCCAAGTTTTGCTGAAGATGAGGATTTCATTTAGATATACCACCAAAAAAGAGTTGGTGAAGGGTATCAATACATCATCCATCAATATCATGAAATTTTTTGGTGCATTTGTTAAGCCAAAGGGAATGACCAACCATTCGAATAAACCTTCTTTAGATTTGAAAGTTGTCTTCCATACATCAACTAGTTTGATGTGAACCTGGTGGTAGCCTTACTTTAGGTCAATATTGCTGAAGAAATTCCCCCCTTGAGTTGGTCAAGAAGGTCATTAATCCAGGGAATTTGGTATCAGTTCATGATTGTGATTTTGTTTAATGCTTTGTAATCAATGCAGATCTTCTAGGTCCCGTCTTTCTTCTGCACCAATGCAATCGAGCTTTCACAAGGGGAGGAATTGGGTCAGATGTGCCCCTTTTGAAGAAGATCTTGGATATGTCACTTGATTTCGTCATTTTCCATCATCGAGTGACGATAAACTGTCTATTAGGAAGTGGTGCACTGAGGGTTAGATCAATTGGATGCTTGACTTGGAAGTGCGTCGATACACCGGTGGGTGAGCATAATATGTCTCTTTATTCTTCCACGATCCCATCCACTTTCTTCTGCTGCAAAGAGAGGCTCTATGTAGAGTTCACATAGGTGGAGATGATCTTCTACTTACTTCGAGCATAGATAAAAAAGAAGACAAACTTACCGGTCTGTGAAATGAACTTACTGCATTGCTTAGCAGAGATTAAAGAAATAATTGTAGGTGGCGCTACCTTTGGTATCTTGTACAATTGTCTACCCAAAGTAATAATAACACCTCGGGGTCTAGAATCATACACAACATGTCACTTCCACAAATATGGCTGGCCTAAAAGAACATAACAAAATTCAAGGGGAGAAATATCACACAATACCTCATCTTTGAAGGGATTGATGTTGTAGGGAAGATGACATTGTTGGCTGACGTAGAGATCTCTTCCATGGCAAGCCAACCGATGGTGTAGGGCTGCGGGTGTGGTGTTATTAGTAGGTCCAACTTCTTGATGACCTTCGCTGAAATCAGGTTATTCTGATTGCCGCTATCGAAAATGAAATGCAATAGAGTCCCCTTTACCCACATCTCTGAGTGAAATAGGTGTTCCCCTTCCTCTAGTTCTTTTGGTTTGCTTGGTTGGCATTTGGTGGTAGTGATAGTGGCACTGGGTTTGACATTGATGATCCACTTACCACTTTCTAGATTTGAATCAGAGTCAAAATATTCCTTTGACCTAGAATCTTTTAGCTCGACCACCAGTGATTTCTTTGAGTGACATTCTTCGGTGTTTTTCCAAGGGATTTTATGGTATTCACACCATTTTCCAATGTCCTTCTTCGACTTCTAATTACCCTTCTTGGATTGCGGCTTGGACTGGTTTTCCTGAGAGTGGACATCTTTTCCTTGTCCCTTTTTTTGTGGGTTGGGGCTTCTTTTTCCTTGCTTCAGCTGTGAGGAGTTTGCAGATCCAAACTCTCTCCTTTTCTTCTTAAATTTCTGCTCGATCTTGACAACATATCTATAAGTCACACGTAATTATGCGATTTCCAAAAAATCCATTTATGTTTGAATGTATCTATGCATATAACCATGATATTTTAGCACCATATGTTGTTTAGAGTCTTTGATACCCAATTTGGTGTGTAGGGTATGGAAATAATGGTGAAATATGGTACTGTTTGGTCCCTTTCCTGATGCGGCATGGTCCATCTTGTGTATTGGTCCTCGTAGCTTCCAACAGGGTAGTACTATTCTTTAATGGCATCCCTAAAGGAATCCCATGTGGGGGCGACCACAAATATTGAAAATTCCTCTATGGCCCTTTTCTTAGAGTAAGTATCCCACCAGTCCTTAACATGGGGGACAACCTTGAAGAGTGCAAAAGTAATCTTTTCCTTGTTGAAAAAATTGTGGACTGAAAAATACCCTTCGAGCAGATTCATCCATTTATCTACAACATCCTCATCTATCAGTCCTTCAAATAATGGAATATAAAAATTTACTTGTACCTTGAAGGGGTTTGCATGGCCACTTGATGAATATGCGTCTCCTGTGGGCAACTGCCAAAGGATCCTTGCAAAGTTGTCCATCATTTCGTTCCTTTGTCGTGAAAGGGATCCCTTAAGTAATAATTTAAAAGGATATCCTTCTCCATCATCTTTCTTCTCGTCCCCCATGGGTTGTTTTCAGGCTCAGTGTGTCTGATCTTGCAAAGTCTCGACTAGTTTGAGTCCCAACTTATTGTACCCAGATCTTGTCGGGGACATGCACGAAGAAAAATAAATGAAAAGCAGACTATTATGATACCACTGATCCAGATTTATGAGAGGAATGAAAGGAATAACAGATTGAATAAAATAAAATAGAGATACAGAGAACAACAACAGATATCCAGTGAACAATAACTTCTATTGAATGAATAGAATAGGTTGAAACTGTAAAACTACAGAACTAAAAACAACTTGCTCGAATGGTGGTATCTTATCTATGAGAAGAGATGTGGCTCCTACATGCATCTGTCTGAGTAGAATAATTACAATGAGGATCCAAAGGCCCTTTTAACATTACTCATGAATTCCAAAACCCTAGACATCCAAAAAACCTAACCCTAGGAGATGAAACGCCAAATGTTATGTGGGTCGCGATGGGTAAGTTGGTACCTCAATTTCTCGGGGTTGTAAATTTTGCATGCAACCTCCGTTTTAGTTGCGTGATAGCCCTTTGGAAAGGTATTCTCAAGAGATACACATTATTCCATTAAAATCTGACTTCGTCTATAGTTTTACTATCACAAGCCAAAAGACACACTGTTTAGGGCCCCAAAACAACCTTGGAAGTACAAAAAGATGTGATGACATGAAAATTGTTAAGAGGGGCCAATTGGAATAGGTGGGTGGCCACAAATATCCACCCGGATCATTGGTTTGATACATGGTTGATGTACATTATATAGTACATGGTTGTTTTACTTGGTATGGTACATATTTGATGCATGATATGGTACATGTTTGATCTACATGGTATGGTACATGGTATTGTACAGGTTCTGGTACATGATTTATGTACATGGTTGATGGATGATGTACATGGTATGGTACAAGTTGATATAAATTGTTGATGTATGGTAAATGTTAAGTACCTAGTATATTTGAAGATAAATCTCAAAATAAACCCACAATATCAACAAGAATAAACCAAACCATTCACTGAATAATCAACACCAAAATATGAGATAAAACCATTGAGGTAGGGTAACACCATATATTAATCCTTATGGAAAGATAAAAATCCTCAAGCAATGTTTGATACAATCATAATAGTCTTCATCATTCTCCAATACATTTCTTACACTTCTTTATCTTTTAGGAACATTCTAGAGAAGGAATCTTCTAGAAATCCTATTTATTATATCTAACTACCATAGTGGGACTTATTTAATAATATAGCGGAACTAGTCCACCTTACATTGAATGGCCTCCACTATTAATACATAACCACATTCCCATTGGGTACCTCCCTAGGTACCCCATATTACCTCCCTAGGTATACTATATTCCACCCCCTTCACATGTTTCATCCTCAAAACATGAGAAGAAACCATACAATATGAATGACTAATCAATGTATCCAACTAGTACCAAGTATGACCATCCATCCATCCTAATGGAAGATGAACATGATATCCAATTGTTGTTGTTCCACCTTGATCTGCATCCTATCAATGTTTCCATGGGATTGTTTCTTTAACTTGATGTCTTCCTGTAGTGCTAGTAGTCCTTCATGCACCTCTTGATCGGTTTCCTTTATGGTTCCCTACTAGTGCATAAATGTGTTGATGCTCATGCCCTTTCCTTGATGACTGTTGTTTCTATATATGACGTGTATGACGATATACAACAACTGTAGGAGTCTGTTCTTTTTTTTTCTTCAAATCTACAACACATTGTTCCTTTGATTCAATGACCTCCTTAGCTTCCTCATTGTGTCCTTCTTGTGGTTTTTCTTCATATCTTTCTATATACTTTGCCTCCGATTCAACTTTGGACTCGACAATAACTTCTTTGTTGGCCTCTCTGGGCCCATCTTTCTTAGTAAGAGACACATCCTACAATGTGATTTTATTTTTCTTGTACTACAACTTCAAAAACTTGTTTTGCACAATAATATTAATAATACCCATTTATTATATCCAAGGATATCCCAAAACAATATCCAGTTCATCCATATCCATAGCATAAAAACTTGAATGCAACACATATTTATCCATGGTAATCTTAAAATCTTTAACAATTTGAACATTTTCACCCTTAACAAGTGTGATTTGAATATTCTTTATTGGAACTTGAAATCTATTAACCAACTGAACATTGATAAAATTTTGTTGGCAACTAGGGTTAATAGAAACAATGATATTTTCTTTATGAATACAACCATGAACTTGCAATATATATTTTCCACATGAAAATAAACCCTTGGTGCTCTCTTCATCCGTACACTTTGTATGAGACCACCTATCTGAGAATAATTTTTCAAATTCTTCATCAGAGAGTGATAGTATTTGGGCATACTTAAGCGATTCCCACCAAATGAATGCATCACCTTGTAAGTGTAAACTGACCAAACCTCTCGAATTCTCTTTCCATGTTAACTTCTCTTCTTTTATAATTTTTTCAATACTTGGGCCATTATCTTTTCCATTAAAATACAAATACAACTTGGATTAAATATTTGATAAAAATTAAAGCTTAAAAATAACTCAATGTGTAAATCATGTGGATTTTTCCAGAAAATCTTGAAAAACTTTCCAAATTTAAAATGCTAATAACTTCACTTCCTGGACTCTGTTTCAGATGATTTTTTATTTTATTTTTTAATTGGGTATCTTTCCTAGATGAATTCAAATATTCAATTTGTTTTGCTAAATTCTACTAAGAAATTTTCAGATCTGAACCTGAAGTGCGCCGCCTTCTTTTTTCCCTAGAAAAAGTATGCAAAAAGAGACAAAAACTTCTTCCCTTATTTGGCCAAGGAAAGTGCTTTGATACCAATTGTTAAGTACCTGAACAAATCTGCATGTATACTTCATAAATAACCAACAATAAACCAAACCATTCACCATGATACTAAAGAATGTAGACAAAACCCTTGAGGTAGGGTAACACCATATATTAATTCTTATGGAAGGATAAAACTCCTCAAGCAATCCTTGCTTTTACAATAACAATATTCTTCACTATACTCCAATACATTGCTTACACTTTTTTATTTAACATTCTCTATCTTCTAGGAACATTCTAGAAAGCCTATTTATTATATCTAACTAACATAGTGGTCCTTATTTAATAATATAGTGGACCTAGTCCACCTTAAATTGAATGGCCTCCACTAATAATACATAACCACACTCCCATTGGGTACCTCCCTATGTACCCCATATTACCTCCCTAGGTATACTATAGTACAGGTTGATTTACATGGTATGGTGATGGTTTTGGTATCCATGTGAGTGGATTTGGTTACAATTGATTGATGATTGTATATCAATGACAATGATATGGACAATGATAGGTTGGATGATTGGTTGATCATTAGATACAGGTTGATGTGACAAAGTGATGTGATAGTGGTAGTCACAGGTTGATGTGACATTGACATTGACAAGTTGGTTGATGTTTTAGCGATAGTGGAAGTGATATTATCAGTGGTAGTGACAATGAATCTACACTTATATTTCAGGGAAGAAGGATGGGGCAAGGAAAGGGGGTTGGAGCCTCCTTTCGGTTGGTGTTGGATAACTCAAGGATTTGGAGGTTCCTTTAGGTTGGATCATGTAAATTAGGGAATCATAGCCTCCTTCTGGTTGGATCCATATAATTCAGGGAGTTGGATCTTCCTTCAGGTTCAATCTTGTAAATCAGGGGGTTGTAGCCTCCTTCTAGTTATAGTTGGAGAATTCAAGGAGTTGTAGCTTCCTTCAGGTTGGTTCCTGTAAATCAGGGGGTTGGTGCCTCCTTCTAGTTGGTGCTGGAGAATTTGGAAGTTGGTGCTTCCTATGAATGTACTCTTGATATATATAAGAAAACATTCTGCATTTTTCTCCGATTTTGGTTTCCATGTAAAATCTGGTGTACTATGTATCTGATGTGATATTGTTGAATTGTACTTCTTATGGTTACATGCTCATGATATATTAAATGAAATCATAAATGATATATTGTTGATAAAGTTGAATATTATATATTGTGATTGAAAGTGGTAAAAAGTGCTCATACTGATTCACCCCCCTCTCATTATTCCAACAATTGGTATCAGAGCCGATCCTTCAAGAAAACAATTTAACCGCTAGAAGGAATATCATGGAGTACTCTAAGAATGGAGCGCCAATGTTTGATGGTTAGATTGGTCAGAATTATGAGATGTGGATAAACCAGATGCAATAATTTATTGGAGCACATGGGTTTTATGTTTGGTATTCATTGGTTATAGGATACACCGGTTCGAAGAAACCAAAGACTGCAACCAAGAAGGAATTGAAGAGAAATAAAAAAATAACAATGGATTTCATGTTGGAAGGAGTACTGGATCTAGTAAAAGACAAAGTGGGACAATTTTCATTAGCCAGAGAGATTTGGGATAAACTAAATAATCTATTCTTTAAGCAATCCTATCCTATCATAGATCTAGAGCATGTTATTTAGAATAAAGAAGATGTCGAAGTAGAATGACAAGAAGGCATAGTAAATCTTGAAGCATAATTGATCAACGCTTTAGATAATCTCATGAAAGAAGGAAGGAAGAAAAAGTCACTCAAGGAAGAATTAATAGAGCTATAGAAAGGATCTTAGAATCCCAACTCTGAAGAAGTCAAGTAGATGATTACAAACCTAAAATTCGAATTAGAAGAAGCCAGAAGGTTTGAAGAAACATGCAAAAGTCAGTTGGAAAAAAAGTAGTTACTGGAAGCTGAAATAGTAGCACAAAGAAAGGAGGAAGAGAAGAGAGAAAATATTTTGACTATCCATCTCAAGGAAAGATCTGAGGACTCAATTAATATTGAAGCATAATTTATTCAACAAGAAAGAATACCTGAAGAATAAATTGTCTCCTTGAAAACCCAACTTGAAGAAGCAAGGAGAAAGGAAGAAGTCATGAAGATCCAGGTGATAAAGAAAGAAAAGGAGTGTGATAAGCTTGAATAATAAGTTTTCATATTAAGAGTTAAAGTTGTTGGATTACTGAGAGGGGGGGTGAATCAATAATAGAGCAATTATAATCCTTTTTAACCAAATAATCCAAGTGTTATATCAATGTAGAATTATCATCCAATAATGAGAAATGAACAAATGAACAATCATACACATACATAGTACACCAATGTTTTACGTGGAAACCCAAAGTGGGAGAAAACCATGTAATTCTTTTTCTTATATGTCTTGAAGAATTACATTCATTGGAAGCACCAACTTCCTTTGTTTTCCAGCTGTATCCGGAAGGAGGCTCTAACCCCATATTTTCTCAAGCTACAACCTGAGGGAAGATCCAACTCCCCAATTCTCTGGCTACAAACAGAAGGAGGCTACAACACCCTATGTCCTCCAGCTACAACCAGAAGGTGGCTATAACCACCTATTCTTTCCTCGTCCAACCACCCTGAAGTAGAAGTAGAATGATGGAACCACTGTCACACTATCACTGTGAGATATACCGCTATAAACCTGTACCAATAAACCTGAACCATGCATCAACCATGCATCAACCTGTAATCAACCTATACCATGAACACGTGCATCAACCATGCACCAACCTGTACCAAACAACCTGTAATCAACCTGTACCATAAACAAGTGCATCAACCATGCACCAACCTGTACCAAACAACCTGTAATCAACCTGTACCATAAAAAAGTGCATCCAACCATGTACCAAGTATGTACCAATCATGTGTCAACTACTCATCGACTATGACTCATCATTATGTACCAACATCATCAAATATACACCTCATGTATGTGCTAACTCATCAACTACTTGTCTAAACCATGTACCTAACATGTTCCTTAACCAAAATCCCTCATCTATTTCATCATACAAATATGATTTGTAACTCTGTAATAGACCTGGTGTATATGATCACATACTTGCAAACCTTCCTTAACTTTAACAACAAGACACTAGCATTTTCATCAAACTTTTCTTTAGTCTCACATGACTAGTTTTGGATTAGTCAACAACCCTAACTTGAAATAATCATAACTTTGTACCCGTAATGAATAAATATTTGAAACTGATACACAATGTTCTTCAGTGTTTTTTATGCAATTCCTCCTTGTGCCACTACTTGGAACCTCTCATAAAAGGATTTATAGCAACAATGACATACCTTGCTAAATTCTGGCTTATTCTAGAGAGAGACCTTGTAGAGCGTGCCCCACACATAAAATTTGTTGAATCAGTTTGAAAATGTTACAAAGAATACTACAACCTGTACTCTAATGAACGCATTTGGTATTACTAAATTTGGATCTATTATGAATAATTTATGACGTTTTTACTTGAAACATCTGTTTTAGACTAGTTTCAAGACTAGCCACAAACCCTATTTTCCACGGAGTGTAACTCCAAAACTAAAACGAACCATAAGATGAATTTTTTACCATAGATACTTGGATATGTTTCCTCAATGGAATAGAAATTTTATGGTTTGAATCATTCTAGAAAAAAAATTATTTCGAAAATAGTGAGATGATCTATAAATAACATACCTTAGAAAGCATCATCAAAATAATTTATCCTCCCTTGAATTTCAGCCTTCTTTTCTTCACCTTCCCTCTGAAATTCAGCTTAGATATCCTTTGGTTACCTCAGACACCTATAGATATTCAATATGCTCAAGTTTGATCTAAAATGAGAGAGCCTTGCCTCTTATTTATACTCTCCAAGTAGCTTCCTTAAAAACATCTTTTAGGTTACTTTGCCCGCTTTCCTTATTTTAGGGTTAACCCACTTCTAATTTATCCATTAAATTTATTATTTAAATAATTTATTTTGTATTCACTTTGAATTATAGTACACTCATCACTTCACTTTATTATTTACCTTATAAAATCTCTT
>SNQJ01S0036764.1:15848-30183 GCA_010110895.2 Picea sitchensis
GTGATGTAAATGGACCTTGAGGAAAAGGTCAATGAATGTGAATAACATTATGAATTTTATTGCAGGACTGCTGAGAGGGGATGTGTAGAAAAGATACCACGATGGCGGTGGAAGGCACCTGGAAAGGTGGTGTTAACTTCCACCGAGAATTAATACCGTATTTGGACTCCATTGGCCCGGAGAACCAAAAGCGGCTCGCTGGCCCCAAATTAAATGTCTCGCAGGCTGGTAGGTAGATGGATTAATGAGGGATGGGAGGTGAACCGCCCATCCGTAGATCCGTCGGGCCTAACCAGCATGAGGGTAATCGCGCCACACGCAACCTCGCAAGAGCATAAGGCGTAGGGTAGAAGCGATTGGGGGCAGACGCAAGGGGAGAAAGAGAGAACTCTGGCTATGTGCAGAGTGGGTGATAGCAGAGAGGAAGGAGAGTAACCTTCACTCCTGGTCACTGGAAAATAGAGACGCAGTCTCACAGCATCGTGGTCTCATCTCGGGGGTGTCTAGTGGTAAATCCGCTGGGAGTCACTGAGCCTACGGTTGGGTGGAATCGAGCACCCCTCTCAGTAGTTGCGCTCACTTCTGGTGTTATTTCTGATAAGTGTTTTACTTATTGCATCTTGAAATTCATATGCTGACATATATGCTCATAAACTGTGAAATTGTGAATGATTACAGTATAAGAATGTCCGTGCAGTGTTTTGATAAGAAATGGTAGATATATGCTTATAACAGAAAAACCACGCATGGCTTATGTTGATAAATGAATTTAATTATGCATAAGTTGAACCAAGTCAGAATTCCAGTCCATTCTCGGGAATTTGTTTCCCCTTATTTGTCTCCAGGAATGCCCCAGAATAGATCTCTTCACAGAGATTCCCTCCTTGAAAAGGTTTACCAAGAACCTGGAAAAAAAAAAAGGGCTTGAATGTGCAAGTCTTAACAACCCTGTATGAGGAGGAATGACCCTCTTAAAATCCTAAAGTAGCAGTGTAGGGATACGTATCGATCGACGGACGAGATCCCGTCGGAATATCCATGGTCATTCATGACCATTAGATTGATGAAAGAAACAAGGGCATTACATACCTTGCCCCTTTTCCTCTATCTTTGTGAATAGAGAGGAAATCGGGATCGCAGATCCCCAAGGTCCATGAGAACATATGGACCGTTGATTTTTCCATGTCCAGGAAGTAGTGGGAGAGTGTGCAATGTGGGACAGATCTGAGCCGTCAGATCTTAGCTAGAAAAACCCGACAGCCGTTGGATCTGTTAAGAGATGCATGAGTCTTAAGCCCTCGTGAACAAGGGCGAAAGTCCCTAGAGAGGAGTCAGTATCGGGGATTCAGAATTCGAGATTTCGGGAGTCCTGATGACAAGGGATCGGGACACTCCACAGTGAAAGTCCTGATATATATCTAGATCATCCATCCGTGAAGGACACATGGAGGATATCGAGAGTCCATCGGTATTTTAGATACCGGGGATTCGAGTTGACAAAGGATTTACGTCACTAGGAGTCGCAAGTCGCGAAATCGCGAAACAACGAGGACCGTTCATTTGAGGGAGGACACATGGATGATAATTCCTCGACCCCTCTCCGCCTTTGCAAGCAATGCACGAACCAGATCCCTTCGGAGGATCCCAGGGTCTATAATGACCGTTTGATTTAAGAAAGAGACACAGGCATTAATGCCACGACCCCTTCTTT
Source organism: Picea sitchensis (assembly GCA_010110895.2). Taxonomy (NCBI): domain Eukaryota; kingdom Viridiplantae; phylum Streptophyta; class Pinopsida; order Pinales; family Pinaceae; genus Picea; species Picea sitchensis. The sequence continues at coordinate 17,560 of SNQJ01S0036764.1, forward strand.
TTCCCTTGCAAGAGATGAAGGAATCGGGACCATAGACCCCATGGTCCATGGAAGTTCCTGGACCGTTCATCTATAGAGCACACGTGGTCGCTGGTAAGCGCTTCGACGTTTCAGCACCCGGGAAACAAAAGGGAAAAGAACCCTTGTTTTCGCGAGTCGCGAAATTCCGATCACCGAAGCCTCGAAATGGCGTGAGGTGTGATTAAGATTGAGAAAAGCCAGGATTTGATAGTGACCATTGATCATCCCAAGAAGACCATGACCGTCAATCTTGGTTGAGGGTGTCCTTCGTCCATCGAAGGGACACGTGGTTTCCGGTCGACGTTTCGGCGTTTCGGCATCCGGGGAACCAAAAGGCAAGAAACCTTGCCTTCGCGAGTCACGAAATCCCGATACTCGAAATCCCATGGACCGTTGGATCCACGCTCCTAAGAGTCGTCGATCTCTTACACGACTTTCCATATTGGAATTTGGAGATTTGAATGACGAAGAGTCTTGGATTCATTGCATTTTTAACTCTCGAGTATCGAAACCCCAAAAGGATCCATACCGTTGGATCAAGGGAGGCTTACGACCGTCGATCTCCCTTTGGAGGGAAACTTTGGAGACCTCAAAAGTTTCTGGGATTTGGATGGGGAAAGGTAGAAGTTGTGTATCGCGATTCCCCAAATCGTGAAAATCCGATAAGCTCTTGGCTGGCTTAAGCGAATGGACACCGTATAGGGTCACGTAGACAAGACCCCAAGAGAGAAACTTTCCCCTCGCTATCCCCGTCGGGGTTCGGCGTTTCGTTGTTTCAAGCTTTGGGGTTTGCAGAGTCGAGGGACTCGACGTTCCGGTAGCACTGAGTCTCAAAGTGTGAAAAGACTCCATGCTGATTTGGTCCATAGCCATGAACTACAATCATATGGAGGTGGAAAGAGGAAAGAGCTAGCCTGCGCTAAGCCCCGTAGGACTTCGGGGATTCTAATTGTTGATAAATCAACGAAAAAGTTTGATTTGTGTAGTGGGTATGTGACAAAGTGGTATCAGAGCATGGTTACAACACTTGGCCTGCTTGGGCTCAGGCACGAGCCGCGTAAGAAGACATTGTCATCCGCGTTTTCTCCTTAAGAAGAAGGATTGCAGGATGAAATTGTAATCTGGGACATGAACTTTGTTGTCCTGTTTTAGTGTTACGATGGCTACCTACTAAGGCAGGTAGAGTCTCTTGCAATTAAGATGACTGATAGATAAGGATGAAGACCCAAATGAAAAACCCTGTTATATGGGTATACATGTGAAAATATGAATTTATGCGCAGGTTATAAAAATGTATCTAACTCCTGACTAACAACCAACGTTTGTCTTTTGCCAAGCGGACGATCAGCCACGGGAATTTACAGACGCAGAAAATGGTGACTCACCAAGAGATGGGAGAAGGCTCCCACAATAGAGATGAAGAGTCTGATGAAAGAAGAGAAATAGGAACCCCTCTAGATCTAGCCGAGACTGTGAGGAGTCTCATGGTTGAATTGCAAAGATGCAAGGCCGACAATGAAAGGATGATGAAAGAGCAAGAAAAGCAAACTGAAATTAATGCAGTTTTACTGCAGAGCTTATCTGACCTACAACGACAAATGCAGCATGAACCCGAGATGTAGAAACATGGTCGTGTCAGTGGCCATACTGAGAGAAGCACCTCAAGAAAGGTCCACCCCAGAGGTAAAGGACCAGTGCCAGACGATTCCACTAAGAAGGAAGATGGCGATTCAGAAGGCTCTTCCAGCAGTAGGACCAGTTCCTATTCTCGAAGAAAACTGAAGAAGCAAAAGACTTCCAAGGNCGCATGGCTTATGTTGATAAATGAATTTAATTATGCATAAGTTGAACCAAGTCAGACTTCCAGTCCATTCTCGGGAATTTGTTTCCCCTTATTTGTCTCCAGGAATGCCCCAGAATAGATCTCTTCACAGAGATTCCCTCCTTGAAAAGGTTTACCAAGAACCTGGAAAAAAAAAAAAGGGCTTGAATGTGCAAGTCTTAACAACCCTGTATGAGGAGGAATGACCCTCTTAAAATCCTGAAGTAGCAGCATAGGGATACATATCGATCGAAGGATGAGATACCGTCGAAAGATCCATGGTCATTCACGACCATTAGATTGACGAAAGAAACAAGGGCGTTACATACCTTGCCCCTTTTCCTCTATCTTCGTGAATAGCGAGGAAATCAGGATCGCAGATCCCCAAGGTCCATGAGAACATTTGGACCGTTGATTTTTCCACGTCCAGGAAGTAGTGGGAGAGTGCGTGACGTGGGACAGATCTGAGCCGTCAGATCTTAGCTAGAAAAAACCGATAGCCGTTGGATCTGTTAAGAGATGCATGAGGGTTAAGCCCTCATGAACAAGGGCGAAAGTCCCGAGAGAGGAGTCGGTATCGGGGATTCAGAATTTGGGATTCTGTGAGTCTTGATGACAAGGGATCAGGACACTCCATGGTGAAAGTCTCGATATAGATCTAGATCGTCCATCTGTGAAGGACACGTGGCGAAGATCGAGAGTCCATCGATATTTCAGATACCGGGGATTCGAGTTGATAAAGGATTTGCATCACTGGGAGTCACAAGTCATGAAATCGTGAAACAACGAGGACTGTTCATCCGAGGGAGGACATGTGGATGATAATTCCTCGACCCCTCTCCACCTTTGCAAGCAATGCACGAACAGGATCCCTTCGGAGGATCCCAGGGTCTGTAATGACCGTTTGATTTAAGAAAGAGACGCAGGCATTAATGCCATGACCCCTTGTTTTTCCCTTGCAAGAGATGAAGGAATCGGGACCATAGACCCCATGGTCCATGGAAGTGCCTGGACCATCCATCTATAGAGCACACGTGGCCGCTGGTAAGTGATTCGGCGTTTCGACACCCGGGAAACAAAAGGGCAAAGAACCCTTGTCTTCACGAGTCGCAAAATTCTGATCACCGAAGCCTCGAAATGGCGTGAGGTGTGATTAAGATTGATTAAAGTCGGGATTTGATAGTGACCGTTGATCATCCCAAAAAGACCATGACCATCGATCTTGGTTGAGGGTCACCGCCGTCCATCAAAGGGACACGTGGCTGTTGGTCGACGTTTCGGCATTTCGGCATCCGGGGAACCAAAAGGAAAGAAACCTTGCCTTCGCGAGTCATTAAATCCCGATACCCGAAATCCCGTGGACCGTTGGATCCACGCTCCTAAGAGCCGTCGATCTCTTACATGACTTTCCATATCAGAATTTGGAGATTTGAATGAAGAAGAGTCTTGGAGTCGTTGCATTTCGAACTCCTGAGTACCGAAAACCCAAAAGGATCCATACCGTTGGATCAGTGGAGGCTTACGGCCGTCGATCTCCCTTTGGAGGGAAACTTTGGAGACCTCGAAAGTTTCAGGGATTTGGATGGGGAAAGGCAGAATTCGTGTATCGCGATTCCCCGAATCGCAAAAAGCCGATAATCTCTTGGCTGGCTTAAGCATGTGGACACCGTATAGGGTCACGTAGACAAGACCCCAAGAGAGAAACTTGCCCCTCGCTAGCCCCGTCGGGGTTCGACATTTCGTTGTTTCAAGCTTCGGGGTTTGCAGAGTCGAGTGACTCGACGTTCCGGTAGCACTGAGTCTCAAAGTGTGAAAAGACGTCGTGCTGATTTGGTCCATAGCCGTGAACTACAATCATATGGAGGTGGAAAAAGGAAAGAGCTTGCCTGCGCTAAGCCCCGTAGGACTTCAGGGATTCTAATTGTTGATAAATCAATGAAAAATTTTGATTTTCGTAGTGGGTATGTGACACCTTTGTGCTATCGGGCTTTCTTCAAGGGTTGACATCAATGACAACCAACCTTAATCAATAAAAGTTTTCGAGCTTAGCAAGAACATTGAAGAGAGAGAAAAAATTGCATCATTAGAAACGAAAGTTGAAGGGAAATGTTATAGGTTACTAGAAAGGAAGAATTAAGAGAAGGAAAAGGGTTTTACAAAATTCATCAGAGGCCCTACTAAGAAGGAAGAATGTGAGCCCTCAAAGAAGAAAATTCCAAAAATGAAGAAGAATCAAGAAGAAGATTGCAGAAAAGATGGATATCAAATAATACCCTCCACTTCTAGGTATTAAAGAATATTCAATCATTGTGAAGGAAACAACAGAAGAGAATATCATGATCAACCAAGGCACGAGTTCAGAAGGACTACATCACAAAGAAGATCATTCACTCCCAGGTATGAAAATTTCTTTTATGGTCATTGTTTTATTTGTATTAACTTTGGACATAAAGTTGTATATTGCAGAGCTTATGGAAGAAATGTTTAAGCAAGAAATGCTTATGTGGGTCCACACAATATTGAATGTTACAAATTCCACAACTATGGGCACATAGCTTGTGATTGTAGAAGCATGATGGATACTTCTATGAAAGAGAAAACTGATATCAGATATAATAAGATTTGGAAAAAAAAACAATAACAAGTTAAGGAATAAAAAATGAACGAAGATACCCATAAGTCATACTCTCAGGATTTGTAGTAGTACAAGATAAGGACAAATCTACAGGAAAAAGGAAGATGTCATATATAGGAAGGTTTGGAGAAGAAATGAAAAAAAAGAAGAGCATGTGAATGAATGCCAGGTCCCAAAGATCGTACTCACAATATTTTCAATAGTACAAGATCATGATGAATCCATATTCAAAGAGGAATATGTCAAAATATAGAAAGAAGAAAAGGATGTCAGAAATCAAGAAGATGATGAATCAATAGACAAAGAGGAATATTATTCTGCATCAAAGAGAATATTTTTCTGAGCCATCCTGCTTGGAGACTCCTGCTAAATATGAATATTGAAGAGGAGGAGTCTAAGAAGCATCTCTACAGATCATATAACTATCTTTCGAGCCATATGAAGTGTTTGCATATTTTGGAAGGGAATTTCATAATGGTTTAATGACAGAAGTGCATAATGTATTATGACATTTTTATTATTTGAGGAGAAACTTTTAGAATATAGTCTCCTACAGGTAACAACTGAAATTTACAAAGAATATCAGTGGAATGTTTTTAGGTAGAGACACATATTGAATACATATTGTTGCAGACATGAAGAGTTTGATTTGCAGACATATTGAGAAACAAAGAATAGGTTGTGATCAGTTGCAGCAGATGGGTCAACATTATGTGCAGTTGAGTAGCAGATTCATGGATAGTTTTATGACATATGGACACATTTGGATTCATGAGATATTTAGTAGAGCGTACAAAGAATATGCATAAATGTGGATGAAATATTATTAACAATTGGAATCAATGGAATCAATGGACAAGTGAAATAAATTAGTCATAGGAAGGAAAGAAATGAAAGACACATCAAGACAAAGGAAGAGAAAATGTCAGCACGAACAATATCATTGGAGGGAAGTATGGTCGTTAATGTAAACTTGACAAGCCATGAAGACTTGAAGTCAAGTATTTTTTGAATGCTTTTTTTATATGTTAGTGAATTACAAGAGGAAGCACCAATGGACAAGAAGCATAGAAAGAGAGGAAAGAAAGTATGTACATAAATCCCACATTGATCTACATGACATATTGTAGAGAAGTCAAGGGAAATAAATTGTCATAGAAAGAGACCAGGAAAGAAAGATCATAAGCATGAAGATAGGGGGAGCACATGAAGTCAGAGAGAGATTGTTCATAGAAGGTATATAGACATGGGGATTTACCCTTTACCCATGATGTCAAAGGGAGAGAAAGAAAAATATCAAAAGATAAATATTAGAAGCATGAAGACAGGGGGAGCAATCTCAAAGGGACATACCCTTTTCCATTTATTTCAAAGGGGGAGAGAAACATGAGGAGAGAAATATCAGGATCATTGGTCACAGGTGGAGTATGAGTGTTGCCATCAATGCCAAAGGGGTAGATTGTTGGATAGTTGGTTTTCATTGATGTTGTTTATATTTGGTTGTCATTTATGTCAACATATGTGGTTATCATTGATGCCAACATATGTCATGGGTGTATTTGGAGAAGTCTCCAAAGTGGCCCCCTTATGGCATAGCTCTATACATGGTCCTCATGGGAAGATGCTTTGAAGAAGTCTACAAGAAAACCTAGAGATGTGGTAAGGAATCCCGAAGTTGTTTGAGGAATAATGATATGGAGGACAATGTAAATGTAGATAACACACTCATAAATGGATATTCCTCATCATACTATTTCCAACGGTAGCTGGTACATTGCGTAGTTCCTCAATATTGAGGAGTTATGAGGTTATGAAGTTGGAATCCCTGAAGATGGGTTAATCCCCTAAACGGTTATAATAAGATGCTACAAGTAATTAACTAAAGGGTAAAGAGGTTATAACAAGAAAGTATAGGTCGAACGTTAAGTTAAGTAAAGAAGTCACTTGGAAAAGTATAAATACACAACAAGAAGCCTCTCATTCTAACATACAAAACTTTATTGAATAACTTTCATGTGAGCACACTTGATCTATTTGGAAAATATGAGGTAGATAATTTGAGGCAACGAAAGAGTATGGAGTGCAGAAGTCTCGAAATTATAGAGGAGAGAAAGGGTTTTTTTGTGAAACCCTAATTTGGCTGACCCTCGCAGGTCAGACTACTAGCGTCCCGTGAGAAACCCTTGCGGGTCACATAGTTCTTGTCACACGAGGCCCCATGTGACACTCGTCTTGGTCTCGTGAGTCTAAGACAAAGTTAAGGGAGAATGTTAGTACGAGGTTGTTGAGGCTGAGGAAGAGATATAGGTCTGAAATATCATGTATCAGGTAAGCTACAAGTCTAAAGGTATGTTATTTTATGTGTTATAAGGTTTTCATCTTGGAAGGTTGGCACATGATTGAGGCATATCTATGTGAGTTTTGGTATATGCCTTGAGGCACATCTTGGATACTTGGAATATGGTTTGTTGTATGGTATATGGTTGAGGAATATCATGAGTCATATGGCACATGTTTGATGGTATCTCTTGGTACATGGCTTATGGATGTTGGGAAATACTTTAGGCACATGGTTTGAGGTACATCTTGGTTACATGTTGGTGATGTGATGGTCATGCCTTTGGTATCTTGTTGAGGAATTGGTATATGCTTGAGGCACATCTTTGGTGCATGGTGTGAGGCATATTCTTTGTACACATATGAGGTGCATTTCTTGGTGATATTGATGCATGTATGAGGTACTTATTGATGAAGTTATTCTACATGTTTGAGGTACATGCATTGGATGTTGTGGTACATGCTTGAGGCATGTCTTGGTGATGTTGGTACTTGTTGAGGTACACCTTAGTGAAATTATGGTACATTGATTAGAATCATATCTTGGCTATATTGGTATCTTGGTATCTTTTCCATCTTGGTTGCGCTTGAGCACTTCATTGATGATATCTTATGGTACATGGTGTATGGAATGATTGATACATACCATGAGTAATATGGTATATGGTTGATGCATGAGATGGTACAATTTTTATGGTTGATGTACCTGGTTTGATACATGGTTGATGTACATGATATGGTACATGGTTGATGTACTTGGTATGGTACATGGTTGATGCATGATATGGTACATGTTTGATGTACATGGTATGGCACATGCTTTGGTACATGGTTGATGTACATGGTATTGTATAGGTTCTAGTACATGGTTGATGGTTGATGTACACGGTATCTTACAGGTTGATATACATGGTTGATGTATGGTACAGGTAATGGTTTTTTTATCCTTGTGAGTGGATCTGGTTACAATTGATTGATGATGGTATATCAGTGACAGTTGTTACAAAATGTTTCGCTTGCAGACATGTGAAACTTCCCTTGGATTGCTAGACCCCTATACCAAGACAAAAAAAAATGCAAGCGGACACTAACATCTCTTTAAAATTATCTTAACCAATCAGAATGAGAATGAGAGAAAGGATGTGATGAACCTATTTCTATGTTTTTCATCGATGCTTCGAATCCCTGGGCTTGATCTCCAAGATCCTTGACACAAATTGAGATCTATAATGGAAAACAAAGGAAAACAACTATGAGCATAGTTTATTTGTTGATTTCAAGCTCATTAAAAAATGAAACCAATTTCGAGCAGAGTTCTCATTTTTGTGTCAAGCTTGTTAAAAAATGAAATAGAGGGCCTCACGCATAATTTTTCTGGTTTCAAGCTTGTGTAAAAATGAAACCTACCTTGCGATATTTTTCTTTCCTATGCCAAGATCATTAAAAAATGAAACATAGGTCTGGGAATCAAACCTAAAGGTTATGAGAAAAGTTATTTTCCTGTGTCAAGCTCGTTAAAAAATGAAACAACCACCTCCACAGTGGAGTTGCCAATTTATTTTACAGAATGTTTTGCTTGTGGACAAATGAATCTTCCCTTGGATTACTAGACCCATATACCAAGACAAAAACAATACAAGGGGACACTAACATCGCTTTAAAATTATCCTAACCAATCAGAATGAGTAGGAGATAGTTGTTTTCCTTTGTTGTCCATTGTAGACATCAATTTGCGCCAGGGAGGTTGGAGATCAAGCCCAGGGATTGGAAGCAGTGAGGACAAATGTCAGAACCATTTCATCATATCCTTTCTCTCCTTCTCATTCTAATTGGTTAATATAAGTTTAAAGGGATGTTAGTTTCCACTTGTATTGTTTATGTCTTGCTATAGGAGTCTAGTAATCCAAGGGAAGTTTCACCTGTCTGCAGGTGAAACATTCTGTAACAACGGTGACAGAGATAGCGACAAGTTGGATGATTGGTTGATAATCAGGTATAGGTTGATGTGACAGAGATAGAGTGTCAGGTTGATGTCACAGTGGTAGTCACAGGTTGAAGTGACAGTGATAATGATGGGTTGGTTGAAGTATCAATGATAGTGGAAGTGACACTATCAATTGCAGTGACAATGATTCTACACTTATATTTCAGGGAAATAGGATGGGGCAAGGAAAGGGGGTCGGATCCTCATTCCAGTTGGTGCTAGAGAACTCAGGGATTTGGAGGTTCCTTCAGATTGGAGCCTGTAAATCAGGGGGTCGTAGCCTCCTTCTAGTTGGATCCAAAGAACTCATGGAGTTGGATATTCCTTCAGGTTGGTGCCTGCAAATCAATGGTTCGTATCCTCCTTCCAGTTGTAGCTGGATAATTTAGGGAGTTGTAGATTCCTTTAGGTTGGTTCCTGTAAATCAGGGGTTTGGTTCCTCCTTCCAGTTGGTGCTGGAAAATTTGGAAGGTGGTTATTCCTATGAATGGATTCTTGATATATATAAGAAATAATTTCGTGGTTTTCTCCCATTTTTGTTTCCATGTAAGTTCTTGTGTATGGTGTATTTGATGTGATATTGTTGAATTGTACTACTTATGATTATATGCTCATGATATATTGAATGCAATCAATAATAATATAAAGTTGATAAAGTTGAATATTATACATTGTGATTGAAAGTGGTAAAAAGTTATCATACTGATTCACCCCCCCCTCTAAGTATCCCAACACCTTTCAATTTAATGACTCTTTGGTCTTTCTCATAATTATCTATGTACCATATTACTAGTTTTTTGGAATAAAAAACTTTTAGAACACATATTTCCTCAGCAATCCATGATATCTAGACATCATCAATATTAATTTTTTAGGCAATAATGTGGAATAATATCTGTAAGCTCTTGACTAGGGGTATTTTAGGTACTCCCAAGAAAATGTATCCAGTGTATCCCCATAGAAGTTTTCTCTTGTTCTCGCCATTTTCTTAAGAGTTGACCAAGCATGCACAATCTTTCTCGAATAGAAAAATAAATCTTTTTTCATATTAAGCACCTAATATCTTATTTTGAAAGAATGATTTTATTTTAATTTATGAGATAGGTCTCGGGAAAAAATCCATTAATAATGGTGATTTAGTATTTAACTATTTGTCGTTTCACACAAGATATGCATTAAATTTTTCTTGGTAAATGTGACAAGGAATGAAGATTCATGATGGAGTGGAGGAAAGAAATATATACAATGAATTGAAAGTAACAAGTCCGCTCCCATGGCTTCATAAAATGTTTCGAGATTATGACTAAGTGTAGGATGACAGAGAGACAAACAAATGAAATAAAACTTTTCAAAGTAGTGATATGAACTCCGCTTCCATGGTTGAAATTAAGATACTAAGTATGGGAGCACCGAAAAGATAGGTAAATTCTCAAGAAAACGACTAAGTAATAAAGAGTAGACAAACAGACTTGTGAATGAGTCAGAGAAATTATACACATACGTGGACCTGTTGTTCCACGAATAATATAATAAAAGAACTAAGTGTTGTTGAAAATCATGTGTGTAAATGTGTTTAACCTGCACATAATAGATCTAGCTAAACAATAATACACACATTTGTAGAGAGAATTTGAGAAAGAAGAATAAGGAGAGAAAGAATGAAAGAATTCTCATTAACTATTGTGAAAAATGAATAATTTACACATGATATACTTTTTATAACTCAAAGAGTTCGAATGGAGGATAAAAAATGCACTATAGTGGTGGTATAGAGTTATTTGGACACACACCAATAGTTACGGGAGTGAACTTCCACCTAGTCTAGTTTCTCAGGCAGTTATGGGAGTGAACTGCCACCTAGTTGAGTTAACTAGTCAACTAGTCTTTAGTTAACTGACTGGACAAAGAGTAGCGAGGAGTTAACTTAGGGAATCAAGGCTAATGCACCACTCTGGTGATGATACCAAGGCAAGGTTTAATTATCATGGTGATGATCCCATTGTTTCATGGTGACAAAACCAATGCAATATCTAAACTCAACTCAACTAGTCAAACTGAAGTGTCAACTGAAAGAGAATATTATCCAGGTGGAATATTCTCCCCTAAATTAAAGGAGACTATATAATGACTAATTATGAGTAATAAAAAAGGAAAAACCTTAGGAAAAATAAATCCTATGTGTGTGTGAAGTAACTCCAACACCCCCCCTGAACATCACTATGGTGAAAATAAAGATTGGGTCCCGACAGCGAGGCCATGTTAGGTACCCAAGTACAAAAGATACACTGAAAATAAAGTGAGGAAAGAGGGAAAACCTCATGGGAACCCCCCCCCTCAAGGTACAATGTATGTAAAAAGAAGAACTACAATTGCTAGGAAACTGTGTCCTTCACTCCAAGACGACTTCGCAGAGAATGGAACTTTTGCTCAGTGAAGGTCTTGGTGAAGATGTCTACTATCTATTTTGCTGAAGGAAAACACTGTAGGTCGATGATCCCCTCGTGTACTAAGTCCTGGATGTATTTCATGTGGATCTCGATGTTCTTCGTCCGCTGCCTCTGAACTGGATCTCTGCAAAACTTCAGAGTGCTCTGGTTGTCACACTAGATGATGATCGACAAATGAAACTGAATGCCCAACTTAGTGAGAAAATGTTGTAGCCACATAGCCTAAATGGTTATGTTAACTAACCCTCTACACTCTACCTCGACTGAAGATAGATAAATATCAGCTTGCTTCTTTCTCGACCAAAAGATAGGCCTGGAACCAAGACTGAGTGAGTAACCAGATGTGGACTTGCGATCAATGTTATCACTAGCCCAGTCAAAATCAGTAAAACCGATGAGATCTAATGTAGAGTCTATTGCATAATGAATCCCAATGGTGATGGTGCCCTGTACGTATCGAAGGATACACTTTTCATCTTTCTAATGTAGCTCATGCGGCTCCGACATGAACCTGGAAATTGTGCCAATTGCATATGAGAGGTCTGGTCTTGAGTGTGTGAGATACAAAAATATCCCCACTAGTTGTCTGTATAGTGTGCTATCAACCAGTGGAGTCTCCCCACCATCCTCAAGTCTGACTCCTGATAGGAAAGGAGTCAGAGTAGACTTGCAGTCTGTCATGTGAAATCTCTCAAGGAGATCTCATGCATACTTGGACTGAGACAGTTTGATGTCTGATGCATCCTGACTGATCTTGTGTCCAAGGAAGAAGTGTAACAGACCCATGCCCATCATCAAAAACCTGTCATGTAGAATCCTCTTGACTGCAACAATCATTGAAGTCGAGCACCCGGTGATCTACAAATCATCGACATACAAAACTAAAAGTAGAAGTGAATCAGTCATCCTGAGCATGTAGAAATTTGGGTTTGATTTACAATGTACAAAGTTCTATGACAAAAGATAGGAATTCATCTTGGCATACCATCCCCTCAGAGCCTGCTTGAGGCCATAAAGTGACTTCTTTAGTCGACAAACCAAAGATGAGTCCTACATAAATCCCTGGGGCTGCTCCATGTAGATCTCCTCAGAGATATCACCATGAAGAAATGAATTCTTCACGTCCATCTGATGTACTTCCCATCCCTTGGCTGCCACAATGGCAAGTGCCAATCATATGGAATCCATCTTCTCTACTGGAGCGAAGGTCTCATCATAGTCAATACCATGAACCTGTTCAAAGCCTTTGGAAACAAGCCTGGCTTTCTATCTGCTAATCTGTCCATCCACTGTGCTCATGGTCCTATAGACCCATCTGCATCTGACAAGCTTCCTCCTAGAAGGAAGGGGAACAAGATCCCAAGTCTGGTTCTTCTAA
>SNQJ01S0036764.1:38177-53248 GCA_010110895.2 Picea sitchensis
CACTCTGACCAAGCTAACAATCCCAAGCCAAAAACAACTTAGCTAATCCAAAAATATCCAAAGCTAACCTTCTCCATGCGAGCTCCTCTCCTTTTATAAGTTGAAGAGGATAAGGTGAGGAGGTTAGGATGATCCCACTAAATCATGAAAGTGAGTAAGATCCAAACCATTTGAATGCCACCTCACCATGGAAGTTTCTCCTTCTAGAAGCATCGAGAAGATGCTCGTTTTTCCCAAGTATGAGCATTATTTCACCCTGCTTATAGAGCAACTTGCGAACCTCTCGCAACCCAGCTATGGTGCATCCTGTGAGAATTCATCATTCTCACACCCTAGCCATAGTGCAGCATGCGAAAATCATATTTAATATCATTTTCATAAAGGAAAATGCAACTTCTTTTGTCAGGACAAGTTCTTCTCCCTTCTTTCTTCAGGAACTCAGGCCATTGACCCCTCTGAAGGCAAAAGATAGGTTCACATCATTAATAGTCATAGGGATGACGAAAATAATGTGTAACACTCGCCATAAGACTGTGGATATGAAGACTGAACCAAGAAAAGATGCATGGAGGGAAATGGTTTAGTGTCAGTGAGTGTGGTAGGAGGCTCCTTGAAATCAGATTGAGTCCTCCTAGTATCGGTTGGATCACCAATGAGATCCCTTGCATCCCAAAGAGTAGTCTGTCCCCACTTGGGCCTCTACTTTGGCTTTGCAACTACATCTAGATGCTTTGAATCTACATCTGACTGTACTAACTCTAAATATGAATCATCTAAGTCCTTTGAATCAGAACTCTCATATGAAAAAGAGTCGGCATGTGCATGCTCATCATCTCTGATAGGTGGAAGAGTGAAGGTGTTTGCATGCAGCTTTTGCGGTACGTGCGAGACACTTTCCTCGAATTGCACACTATGCTCAATGATGAACTTGTCCGAGGAAAGATAAATAAGATGATATCCCTTCACACCGTTGGGGTATCCAACAAAAATTCACTCAGTTCTCTGTTGATCAAGTGGCTTCCTATTTTCAGAGGGAATCCAGGCCCATGCACATGAACCAAAAATGTGAAAGTGGGTCACTTCCAGTTTGAGGCCGCTCCAAGCCTTGTAGGGGGTATTATCCTTGACATATCTATGAGGAGATATGTTTTGGATGTATGTTTCACAATTAAGTGCTTCGACCCATAGTCTCTGTGGTAGTGACTTTGCATGCAGCATGCAACATGCCATCTCCTTTGGAGATCTATTTTTCCGCTCAGCAACTCCGTTTTGCTGCGGAGTATAGGGAACTCTGTGCTGCAAATGGATCCCTTCCTCATGGAAAATATTATGAATCTCATGATTTACATACTCTCCCCCGTTATCAGTTCATAGGACTTTGATATTCTTCCATACTGTTTCTCAACCAAGGCTTTGAAATCTTTGAGGTGTTGAAAGACCTCAAATTTTTGCCTGAGAAAGTAGATCCAAGTAAAACATGAGAAATCATCAACAAAAATGAGAACAAACCTTGCTTTGCTGATGGATGGAAGTGGAAAAGGACCCATAAGGTCACTATGGATCATATCTAAAGGTGCAGAAGCTCGCAGAGACTTTCCTTTGTCGAATTTCTTTTGAGGGTGTTTTCCGAGAACACATCCCTCACATACTCCCTTGGAGAAATGGATGTCTTGTAGACCATCAACTAATCTATTCTTGCTAAGTTGTTTCATGTATCTAAAATTCAAATGTCCAAACCTTTCGTGCCATATCCTACTACTTTCATCAGCATGAGAAAGCAGTAAAGCAAAATCAGGTTCAATGAATTAAGAAAATGTATACAATCTAGACTGATGATTTACCTCACCGGTTGCAACCCTGGAGTTGGTTTGCATGTCATAGATGTCCACAAAATTTGGTGTGAATATGAATTTATTTCTGGCTCTGGAATTCGTCATCTGATACATGGAGAGAAGGTTGACATAAAGTTTGGGAACATGCAACACATTCTCGAAGCTTTCATTGGTGAGTTCAATCCTTCCTTTGCTGGTGACTTCGACATAAGAGTTGTCCCCCATCAGAATAGGAGGAACTTTGCATGCATACAAATAAGAATATACTACTTTTGAGTCAGCCATGTGATGTGATTCTCCTAAATCTAGGATCTGAGCACCGGGAGAGGATTTGATGGAAATCAAGGCATGGCTAGAATTGCCTTTCTTGGAATTCAGATCTTCTAGCTTCTTCTTCTTGGCACCCTTGGGGATGCGATCTCCAAGGGTGTATTGATGAAGTATTTGAGACGTCAAATCTATTTGTTTTTGCATGCATTCAGATTCTGAATGGAATCCTTTGTGACAATACAAGCATTTCTCCCCTTTTCTTCCCTTTTCACCTTTGGATCCAGAGGCATCGGTGAAGGGTTTTGTGTACCCTTCCTTCTTCGGATATGCATGATATTTTCGTTTATCTTTATATTTTTATTTCTGATATTTGTGGCTTCCATCATGCACAGTGAGTGCATTCACCCTTGGGCCTTTGATTGTGCCCATGTTGATGAGCTTAGTTTTCTCTTGTGTCAAGGATTCGATAAAGTCCTCAAGAGAAGGCATCTTCTAGGTGGCTCCTGAGGCAAATGTGACATAATGGAATGTGGATACAAATATAGATAATTCAAGACCAAGCTTGGAGAGAATGGTGAGAACCATTTGTTTCTCCTCCTTCGATTTATCAACCTCGCAAGCTTTGAGTTGCGACAATAAATCCTTGAATTTTGTAAAGAAATATTAGATATTTTCGAAGCTTTTTGGATCCAATGTGAGCATATCCACCTCCATCATGTGGCCCCTCATCTCATCCTATTTTCCAAAGAGCCCTTCCAAGGTGGTCTAGGCTTCATTGGGAGTCTTACGGGAAGATATGTGAAGAAGGAGATTAGGAGAAATAAGACTGCAAATTGTTCCGAGTGCATCATCCATGCGATTTAAGTACTTGGATTTTTCTATGGTTGATGTTGGTTCTGTATCTATATTCAAGGTTAAACTATACAACCCTCTTGTTCGGAGATGTATGGCTATTTTATCCTTCGATGCAAAATAGTTGTAAGGTGTAAGAATGAATTCTTTTTGGAATTCCATCTTTCGGCTGTCTTCAATCTTTGGTACCTGCAACAAATTTTGGTGTATATTTTGCTTAGCAGTCCGTCGGCTCTGATACCATGTAAATGTGTTGAAACTGCACAAAATGGATCTAGATAAACAATAATACACACATTTTCAGAGAAAATTTGAGAAAGAAGAAGAAGGAGAGAAAGAATGAAAGAATTCGCATTAACCATTGTGAAACATGAATAATTTACACATAATATACTCTGTATAACTCAATGAGTTCTACTAGAGGATAACCAATGTACCATAGTGGTGGTCTAGAGTGAACTGGACACATACCATCAGTTATGAGAGTGAATTTCCACTTAGTCTAGTCTCTCAGGCAGTTACAGGAGTGAACTGCCACCTAGTTGAGTTAACTAGTCAACTAGTCTTCAGTTAACTGACTGAACAAAGAGTAGTGATAATTTAACTTAGGGAATCAAGGCTAATGCGCCACTCTGGTGATGATACCAAGGCAAGGTCAAATTATCATGGTGACGATCCTAATGTTTCATGGTGACAAAACCAATTCAACATCTAAACTCAACTCAACTAGTCAAATTGAAGTGTCAACTGAAAGAGAATATTCCCCAGGTGGAATATTCTCCCCTAAATTAAAGGAGACTCGATAATGACTAATTATGACTAATAAACAAGGAAAAAACTTAGGAAAAAGAAATCCTAGGTGTGTGTGAAGTAACTTCAACAATGTGCAACAGATTATAAGGTGAATTTTGGTGATAGAAAAGGAGTGGACTTAAGTGAAGATCATGAGACTAGACCACAAACTCGCCATAGATCAAATTTTTTTCTAAGTAATGAAAAGATAGAAAAATAAAATATTAACCTATATACAGGGTAACACCTACCACTAGGGGTTTAGGATTTTTTTTATTGCACTTTGTAATATGGAAAGATCCAACTTTGAGTTCATTCTTGTAAGATTAATTATCTCATCTAGTTTAATAAGGGAGGATAAAACAAACCACAATCTCTTTTATCTTGCCACACAAATGGCTAGATAGGGAATTCAAATTCTTAAGTTAGGTTTATTTCAATAATCATTTTTCGGGACTAGGAACTCTCTTGTTTACTTCCAAGTATGCTCTTCACCTCACACTCCCTTGAGTGATCTTGGTGAACTAGAAAGGAGTGTCTAAGTTTTTTCCATCTCCCTTGCACATACAAACATAGGAGATACATTAAAATGACATGTAAGCACCCCACAATGTGCACATCTTTTATTTAGTTTTTTTCAAGTTTTTCAAACAATCAAATAAGTAAATAGGTGAGGTCAAAGCACTTGTGCACCTCATAGTTTATTACAAAAATGAACACTAGGAAGTTAAAACCTTTGTAAGGAGCCCTAATGTCCATATCATTGTACAACCTAAGATAGTTTCATTTTTCACAAGAAACAATTAGGAATACAAATATTTGAAAGAACCCCATATGTCCACATCTCTTACAACCTAGGTCTAGTTTCCAATTTTGCAAGGTTTGCTTAAAAATTTAGTGTTTAATTAAAAGAAGAGTAAAGGACCCCATGACGTCCAAATGTTTCAAATTCAACCATAACCATTATTTTTTTCTCACTTTTCACCCTTTCACACAAGCACACTCACACGTCTAAAGGCATCTAAATTTCACTTTAGTTGACGTATTCTCTCCTCCCTATGCCCACAAGCGATCAAGGAGGATAAAAAAGAATTAAGTGTTCCAAATAGCCTTCAAGCACACCCTTAAGCAATGGGATTGGTCCATGAACCCAATCCCAATTTGTTTTTTAAAACAAAACCATAATAACTCAATAAAATCCTTCTCGAGAGGTCAAAAAACAACATTTTAGTCTAAGTTAGGATTTCAGGGGTAGTTATCCAACCCCCCCCCCCCTCTATCTCTTTTTTCATTCAAAACTTAGTGGTTGATTATCTAGGGATCTTAAAATCCTCTAATTCAAGTGTTCATACACCATAAAGTAGGGGGATACCTATAAATGGGTGATGTCAAGGTCTGGTTTTTCCATGTGAGCCATCTTGAACCACCCATATCTTGTGAGGTTTCCTAACTCGTGAATTGTTTTTTAGGTTGAGATTCCCTTGATGCACTTGAACAAGGTAACCCAGTGGCCAAAAACTAGGATTTTCTACATAGATGGTGGTTGTGAGCTACAACTACACCTTGGTCATATTTTGAATGACTATTGGGAAATATCACTACCTCTTTGGTATATGCACCCTTTACCCCTCATTATAACTGATCTTTCACACCTTCATTAGTTCCTCTTTTGGTGGGTTCATGTCAAATTGTTGAGTGTTATTGGAAGGCCCGGTGACATTGAGAGGAAGGATGATAAGTCTATAGGAAACATGATTTTTATTTATTATTTCCCCACACAGATAATATCCCAACCTACCTAGCAAATGTTTTACTTTACAACTGATTTAAGTGTGTTACATCAACTCACTACTAACCATATTTAGCATTTGGTTCTTTGGTTAAAGGAGGCCATATTCATTATTGTTATAAAAATCACTTGTTAGTTAGTATTTCACTTCACCAAATCACACACTTTATTTCTAGTTCGGAATCATAGGGGACCCACAACCTCCCTCGTGTTCCAGATGATTTCTTGGTCTCCCACCAATGTTGGGAGGTATTCTCAGTTTAACTGATTCGTTGGTTCAACCTCCCCAATCACTGTTGTGTGTAGTGGTCCTTGGTTCCACCTTTCTTAGCACAACTACCCCAACAACACATCTAGTAGCCCTTCCTCCTCAAGAATTGACTCTCGACCGTCACACACAATGACATGACCACCAAACCTATCATATTTGGCTTCGTTAAATATGTTAGAATTAATAAAAATCACCAATGACCCAATTTTACACAATCTTGCTAAGCTAAACATGCCCACCAAACTTCCATCAAACATCCCAATGTTTGATGGAAAACCAAGTGAAGAACCAACTAACCATATCATGAAATTTCACCTTTGGTCCTCATCCAACAACATCACTGGTGATTCCACTTGCCTACGAATATTTCAAACAACATTGTATAGTCAATAAGTGAAATGGTATGTCGATTAAATAGTAGGGTCTCATGCGACCTTCACATCCCTAGCCAAGGATTTCTTATCCTTTTTTAAGTTACCCGTGCACCATGACACTAAATTATAAATCCTCTCAGATTTTCACCAAACCATTTCCACTCATATCACATATCACATACATGAATGGATTTGAAGTTAGATCTTCTGTAAAATTGAAACCAACTCGGAACAACAATTAGATTAGTTCCTCAAATCATTGGTACCCATCATTGAAGAAGATGTGGCCACTGCCATGCCACAAACCCAAGACGAGGCCATCACCAATGACCAACACTTTGATTTGATATACTCTTAGTTTTTATACATCTATATTGTTCTTCCATATGCTCCTCATCCCTTTCCATTTGGTTAATAAATTTCAGGAGGAGCATCCCATTTAGTGGATGGAATTATTGGGTCCATGACCTACCTCAATCCCTATGGTACTTCTATGCCTTCGTATAGTACCAATCAATACACATGCCATTATGGAGGAGAACCATACTATCCTCCTCCTATGGGTGCTCCATATGTAGCCAATCCCATATTCCCTATTTCCCCTCCTCAAATAGATGGGGGGCACAACCCTCTGCAACCCATGAATTCCTTGCCCCAACTAGGTATGCATATTTCTGGGCATACACATGATCCTTCATGCAACCCAGGTTTTGCAGTGGAGGAACCTCAACATAATATAACCCTATGGACCTCCATAATAGATTAATCCATATTACCCATTCCTTGGTCCCCCACAACCCACTACCACGCCACCACAAGGGAAAAAATAGGTCGGGGTAAAAATTTTCCAACCTCACCCATAAAATAGGTTCAAGCATTTGAACAAAAAAACATGGTAAACCTTGCCTCTCAGCAAAAGAGTTTTAAGAAAAAGGGAAAAAATAAATCCAACACAAACCAAGAACAAGGGGGAAACCCCCAACAACATAATTCTATTGTAGGGGGAAATCCTAATGTTGGTAATAAAAACTAGAATGTTGTCAACAACAATGGCCAACAATGACAGGGGAAGAACAACAAACTTAGAACCAAATTTCCCTATGCATTATGTGGTGAATATGGACACTATACTCACCATTTCCCCCAAATAGCTGACAATAAAATAATGAAGGGGTTTGAAAACACACAGACCCCTTGCCCTGCATGGTGTCCCACAAGTTTAGTACAACATCCCTCAACCCCCACCACTAGTGGTTTTATATAACCCATTCCCCCATCAAAGAGTGGTTTCTACACAACAAGAATCTGGGATTTCTACCCAATAGATGGGTAAATACCCTAATCTAGGACAAGATCAACCTAGAAATTCTACAACCCATAACATTCTCCTTATAACAAAGGAGGGGAGGTTCTTCTTTAGACTCACAACTGTAAATATGACATGCCCCTAAACTCTACTCCAACCACGTTGGATACACCCCAATTACTAGCAGGTCCCCCTTTGATGATCCCGCATCCTAGTGGCGACCCTACCCCACGTGTACCAAGAGCACCTTTGTGGTGCACTGCTCATAACCCACATGCTAGGGAATCACATAGCTAAAAAATGATCGTAGATGACTTGGCTCAGTCCCCTACATCCATGTTTGTACTCGAGGATTTGCAAGCCTATCCTTCACAAGGGAAATCCTTGCTATCCACATTTGGGTCAGTTGACCCTTCAGACTCATGCCTCATTACTTTTGATTTGAAAACCAAGATCCTTGGCTTGCCTCACTGGTGGATTTCCAAATCCCTATCATAATTCATAACATAAATGTTCATAGGTGAATTGTATATGAAGGCACGTCCACATGCATAATGTCCAAAAACATTTGTCAAAATCTTGGCTCCCTAATCTTACCCATTTTTCTATCACCCTTCGGGATTATGATGGCAGCCCATCCCAACTCTAAGAAATTTTTCAAAATATCCCCATTGAGCTAGTAGGAAAGATGGTATTGATTGATATTGAGGTCACCAATTCCTTGAAGGACTATAATATATTGCTTGGATGTAGTTACATGTACATAATAAAAGCAATGGCTTCATCGATGTTTTGTACCATGATATTCCCTCACAACGAGAATGTTGTCATGGTTGACTAATTGACACATTATGAACCTTTCCCTTATGCAAATTTGGATAATATCCCCCCCCTCACTGGGGCACAATAAAGCATCTCACCAGTCATGGAAATGGGTCCAGGAAATTTTCAAGACTCCTAGCTCCTTGGCACTTACCATGGTGACCCACCTGTTTTATCACCCCCATGTTCTGCCAAAGTATTCACAATCAATTTTTCCATGGAATAAACCACCAATTAGTCCACTCTCGTGACACCCATACCTCAGTCTATCCATATTATATTCATAGCTAATTCTACTCCTAAGACTCCCCCCTATGAATAACCAACCACCACAGTGGAAAAATCTTCCTCAATCCCTAACCCAAATATCATTATTCTACCCACCACCAAGAGAAACAAAATATCAGGTAGTAACTACTCTTACCCTTGCCAACATGGTGATAGATATACCTATTTTGTGTCTTGACCCACCATCTATGGTACCAGTACCATCACTTCCCCCTCAAATAACTGCAATACCCATGCAGACCCTAGTTCAACCACCATTACCTCAACCTGGTCACATAGTTGGGGGAAAGGATACCAACAATGAGGGAAAGAAGAAGAAAGTTGGGGGAAACATTTAAGCCACCCCTCGAGTTCAACCCCCATGTGCCCTTTGCGACACACTAGGTCACCCCACTAACTTGTGCCATAACTTTTCGGAGCTATGGAACCTTATAGATCTCCCCAAAGTAGAATCACTGCTGCCCACCTCAGTAGCCACATCCACCAAAACCACCTAAGAATGTACACCCATACGCAATAAGACATTGCATACAAAATTTTCATGCACCATTTGTTCACAGTATGTCCATTACACTCATCATTGTGCCTCTTTACCTTGATTCTGGGACACATTGGTAGTAGTCTGTGAAATGACCCTACCTAAACCCTACCCAACAATATCGCAACCAACAACAACCACTGAGGCTAGTTCTTCCAACATTTACTATGTATTTACTTTGGTGAATGCATGACCTCTGTGCCCATGTGCACTATGCAGTCAAATGGACTGTTTTATTTATATGTGTCCATCAACCATTGAGTATCAAACTCGGTGAATGAATTCCATTCACAATATTTGAGAGACCCTCCATGCTACAAGGTCCCTTAACATTCCTACCACCCCCCCAGAGAATGTCTAACCCACTCATTTAAGAGTAGGAATTCATACCTCTTTGATCCCCATATGCCTTCCTGGTGCATCTATGACCAAATATCCTTCTTCCAGTCCCACCTAACTCACCGAAAATCCCACGACAAGAAATTCTCCCTCCTCCTTAAGACCAATAAACACACACACACACACACACACACACCTTAAGACCAATAAAACACACACACACACACACACACACACACACATACACACACACACATACACACACACACACACACACACATTGACACACACATATACAGTGTGTGTGTGTGTGTATATATGTTACCTTTCTTCTGATGAAGGACCACTCCCTTCAGTCTAACACCTGACACCTGTTGAATAATACTACTATATCACAAGCCCCATCAACTTGCACTACCTCAACAACCATTGATTCTTTGAACCCCAATGATATGTCAATATCATGTGAGATGTTGAGCCCCATCACACCACTCTCACTCGCTCATACCTATAAGAGGTATTTTCTATTAGATGTCTTCCATTCTGATGAAGATATTCTAGAGGCCATGATCACACTTGAATGCCCTTGGGATGCAATGCACCATCGATAATTCATTCCTACCTTAGGATGCTTTTCAACCTATGACTAAAAACAATATTTGTATGGTGGAATCTAAATACTTCATTCCTCCAAGACATACTGATTGGCTCAAAAACTCAATCCCACCCCCAACACTTTTGAATAAGGGAACATGGCCAATATTTCCCCAACCATCAAGGTGGAAATTACCATCAAACCAAGCATTGTCGAAGAAATCAACCTTGGTGTTACATGCTCCTCTAAATTATTCCTTACCTACAAATCCCTCTTTCAAGAGTATCATGATGTTTTTTCCTAGTCATATACTGAAATTCCTGGTCTTGACCCCATCATTTTCAAACAATGTATTGAAACTTGGCTAGATGTTTCACCCATTCGCCAAAATAAGTGTCCCCTGCATCCTTTTAAATCCATGGCTATCAAATATCAAATTGACAAGTTACATATTGTCGGTTTCATATACCCCATTGCATATACATCATAGGTATCTAACCCCATCCCCATTACCAAAAAATAGGTAACCATTCACTTCAATACTGACTTCAGAGACCTCAAAAAATCTTGTCCCAAGGACAACCTTCCCACTCCTTTCATCGTTAAGTAATTGATGCCTATGTTGGACATGAATCTTTGTCATTTATGGATAGATTTTCTGGCTAAAAAAAAATCCAAGTTCTCCAAGTAGATCATTACAAGACTTCATTCACTACACCCTCGGGAACCTTTGCATATTGTGTCATGTCATTTGACCTATAAAATGTTGGAGCCACATTCTAGTAGGTGATGACCTATGTATTTCATGATCTCTCCCACCTCATTCTTTCATACTTGGATGATGTCATAACTCTCTCTAGGAAAATATACCAACACCTCGAGGATCTGTGTATCATATTCCAAAGATGTCTTCAATACAAAATTCATTTAAACTCCCTTAAGTGATTTTTCTACATCAACATCGAGCGTTTTCTCAGTTTCATCGTATCCCAACAAAGGGATCATGCTGGATCCGTTCAAGGTCCAGGCCATTAGTGAAATTCCCCCTCCAAAAACATTGTGCCAATTACAAAGACTTCATGGAAAATCCAACTTCTTACGTCTCTTTGTCCCCGATTACACAACTTGCACACATAGCTTCTTATGTATGTTATGCCAAGAAATTCCCTTCAAATGGGATCATCAATCCCAACAAGATTTCCAAGAATTCAAGTTAACTCTTTCAAAATCCCCTTTAATTAGTCCTCCCAACTTTGAAAAATATCATACCTTGTATCTATCATCCTCAGATGTGTCAATGGCATTAGTCCTCATCCAGTAGGTTGAAGACGAGTGAGAACATGTCATTTACTACATTAGTAAGAACTTATCAAGCCCCCATTTAAACTATAATCATGAGTAAAATCTCTCCCTGGCCATGGTCCTCACAGTCCAAAAGCTATGCCGCTACATTTTTCTTCGAACCACCAAGTTTATCACAAATTCCAACCTGATGCATTACTTACCTATCCGACACCAAATTGATGGAAAATTCACCCAGTGGATTGTAATTATCGAAGAATTCGATTTAGAGTTCACCACTCCTAAAAGTAAGAAAGCATTGATTCTCAAAGAATTCGTTACTGATTTACCATCATATACCAAAGGCAAATGAATGAATGAAAACTTCCTTGATGCACATTTGTTCATCATTTCATTAGACGACTCATGGTACAATGACATCACCATCTACCTAAGCACCCAAAATTTTATTCCCCGTCTCTCTTAGGATGATCATTGATGTATCCTCCACCAAGCCCCAGGTTATCTCCTCATTGGATATGTTCTATATCGACGGGGAGTAAATACCATTTTATGTCATTGTCTCACCCTTGTTGAAGCAGATAAAGTCTTAAATGATTGCAACATTGGTGCTTGTGGTGGGCATCTCTCTGGAATGTCCACCACTCATAAATTCATGTAGGATGGTTACTTTCGACCCAATTTATTTCATGACTATATCCAAGAAATAAAACGTCTCCTAAGTGCAAAATGTACACACATAAAGAATGAGCCCCACCAACTCCTTTACACCCCGTAATCACAGCTAGCTCATTCTACAAATGGGGCATAGACTTCATGACATGTAACCCCCCATCTAACAATGGCCACAAGTACATTGTTGTGGCCATTGACTACTTCACGAAATGGGCTAAAACCATACCTACACTAGACATGGTAGATAATTCACCCCGCTTCTTTTTCAGTCATGTCATCACTTGTTGTGGGGTTCCCTAAAGACTAGTCTCAGACCATGGAAAACCTTTTGAAAACGAAGTATTTTCAAAGTTATCTTCACACCTAGGATTCACTCATGAGTTTGATTCATCGTATTACCCCTAGTCCAATGGTTAGGTTGAGGCTATGAATAAAGTCCTAAAAACCATGTTGCAATGAAAAATGAAAAAACATAAAACCAACTGGCATCACATGCTCTTCTCCGCATTATGGTCATACCGAATGAAAATCAAAACTACCACAAGTTTCACCCCCTTCCACCTCATTCATGGGGTATAATAAGTATTTCCTAGTGAAAAACCCCAACACTTTGCACAATGGTTGAATTGCAAATGGACACCACTCCCCTCAAGAAATGCCTCATTTCCTTAGAAACTCTTGACAAAGATCGACAATCCTCATTGAAAAACAATGAGACTACCAAAAAATGCTCAAAAGCTACTTTCAACCATCAAGTCAACCTTCATTCCTTTAACGAGGGTGACCTAGTCCTAGCCTACGATACTTTAGGCCATGGAAAGTTTAAATCTCTTTGGCATGGTCATTCCATCATCAAACACTACCTCAAAAAGAGAGCATACCTCCTTGCTGTCCCTGAAATCACCCTCCTTAAGGACCCCATCAATGGGTTATACTTGAAGAGGTTTTACCTGTAAAGTAGCCACCCTACTGTGGGCCATCTCTATGTGCATATATTTTTTATTTTGTACTAATTTATATAGTTTTTATACTTTTTTCCATATACATCAATATCTTTCACATTTCTTATACTTGCTTGCTTTTTAGATGAATCATTTGTCGTTGGTTCTAGCCGATAGACTCAAAATATTGCTTCAATGGCTTAGGCCATTTATACACATACACATACATTTCTTCAATCCAATGGTATGTGCCTAGGTCCAACTACAAATAACCAAGTAGAGTATTCTCTCGTGATCGACCTCCAAGTTGATTCTATGCACTACCACATTTGTCACCCGAGTGTTAGGGAAAATTTGAGGGGCTATATATCTCCCATGGGCTAATTTTCCATGCTTTATCCAAAACATTATTCGCCAATTTCCATTTTTTCTAAAAGTGGTTCACCCAAATTCTATAGAATACAATTATTTTACCTTAAAAATAACCCAAAGTTTATAGAAAATATATAAAATCCTTAGAGATTTGAATATTTTTACAAAAATATTGCCAAACATTTTATGCTTTTCATATTAAGGACTAGTAAGATTCACCAAGGTTTCTACATTTTAAGATAAATTTCCATTCTTAAAATTATCCCTGCTCAGTCTATTCTTGGATTCCAAGCTTGTCGTCATGTAGTTAAAACAATGTATATCATGTAAGCAACCCTTGCTTGTTTAGAAAATACTTGCAAGTTAAACTTCTGTCAAGGAACTTTGAATCTATTACATTCACACATATTTCTAGAAGTGAGAACTAAGTTGCAGATCACATTGCAAATGAAATCTTAGATTGGCACTTGTTGCATTAATCAAAATATTGTTTATCACAGTTTTATATACCTATCCAAATATATATTTTTTACCATCACATTAATCACATATGTTATAAAACAAACAATAAATCATCAAACATGCATCCAATCACACAATACACCAAAACATCTCTCTCTCTCTCTCTCTCTCTCTCTCTATATATATATATATATAATCAAGTTCCAAAAATGGGGTACAAAGGGCTGGCCCTCGCTATGGCCACATTCACAGATCATATACAAAAAATGGGGGACACTACCCCTATACATGTCATATACTAAAGTCCATGGACCTCACCCATATACATCAGAAGATACAAAAAGGTAGGATTTTCCCATACAAATCATAGTCTACCAATGGTGGACCAATCTAAAGAACACCTCTGGCTGGAGTCCCTCCACCAATTGGCAGCCCCATCCTACTAGTGGCACCCCACAAAAATGAGGTTTCATCTGTCTTTTCAACTCCTCCCTTTCCACTGCTACTCGCTGTAATCCAAAACCTCCTCATCCTAGACCTCAATTCATTGTGCGTCATGCATCGCTCTCAATATCTAGTCGAAACACTAATGCAACTCATCCATCTGACCATCGGTACTTGGATCTCCTCTTGTAGTTCCCTCACCCATAAGTGCATCTTTTGGCTATTGTGTTGGACCTACCTCTTCATCATCATGGAAAAATGATTCACTATGGTACAAATATCGCTTATATTTATGTGAGAACTCCCAACTCAAACAAAAGGTACTATTGGAATTGGACACATCTCCGATAGGAGGGAACTTGGGATATTTTAAAACCTACCATAGGGTCAAGAATGAATTTTTTTGGGATGGCCTTAAAATTGATGTTCAAAGGTTTGTTACAGAATTTTTGGTTTTCCAACAAAATAAGGTGGAAACAATTAAGACCCCAGGTCTTTTACAACCATTAGCCATCTCAAGTTAGCGTTGGGAGGAGGTTTCCATGGATTTCATCACAGGGTTACAAAAGTCTGAAGGAAAGAGTGTCATCATGGTGATTGTTGATAGATTGACCAAGTACACAAACTTTTGTGCACTCTCACATCCCTTCAAATCCAATATAGTTTCCACTGCATTCATGGAGATAATTCAAAAGATACATGGAAGCCCAAAGATTATTGTAAGTGACAGGGATCCCATCTTCACTGGACATTTTTGGACATAATTATTTTCTTGTTTGGGTACTCAATTGGCTCATAGCTCATCCT
>SNQJ01S0036764.1:53298-74908 GCA_010110895.2 Picea sitchensis
ATAATTATTTTCTTGTTTGGGTACTCAATTGGCTCATAGCTCATCCTATCATCCTCAATTTGATGGACAAACCGATATAGTGAACAAATGTCTGGAAGGATACCTTCGTCGCTTTGTCTATGATAAACAAACACAATGGTTCAAATGGTTACCCTTGGCAGAATTGTGGTATAACACTTCCTTTCATACCCCAAAAAAAATGACACCATTTATGGAACTCTCTGGATACCACCCTCCTTCCATCACTTCTTCTCTAAAATAAAAATATAAGGTTCAAGAAGTGGAATATCACATCGAGCATGAAAAAAAAGTTCTACAAATCTTAAAGGACAACCTAAACATGCCACATAATCGCATGAAACAACAAACAGATAAACATCGTAGTGAAATAAGTTTTGAATTAGGGGATTAGGTGTTTTTAAGAATACAACCATACAAACATATGTACCTCAAGCAAGCCAAGAAGGATAATAAATTATCACCAAAGTATTATGCCCCTTATAAGGTGTTGCAAAATATTGGTACTATGGAATACAAATTGGAGTTGCCTGCATCTTCATGAGTACACCTAATTTTCCATGTTTCATGCTTAAAGAAGGTTATAGGTGACAATATCCCAGTTCAAACTATATTTCCAGAACTTAACGAGGAAGGAAAAATCATATGGGAGCCTGAAGCTATCACTGACACAAGAATTCTCCAGCTGAGGAGTAGATCCATTTCAGAGTATCTCATTAAGTGGAGGAAACTACCTAATGAAGATTCCACTTGGCAAGATGAGTCTTTAATACAAAAGAATCCAGAATTATTCAAGCATTGTGGACAATATTTGTTTGAAGGGGAGGGGCATGTTAAGCCCTATATAGTGGCACATTACCCCTTAATTAGGGAATATTACATTAGTAATGTTATTTTATTTATGTCGGCTTGGGTCCATTAGTTGTAATTGTACCTCCTAGTCTCCTATATATACCAAAGATACCTTTTCATTTGGAATCATATTGTATTTGGAAATTTATGTGGTGTATAAGGAGGTTTCCCCCTCGAAGAGGATTATTATCTGAAATTCTCTCTTTTCCAAGGTGTTGAATACTTATTCTAAGGTTTTTCTATGCTACCTTGATATCTGGTTCCTAACAACTTGCGATCAATGCTATCGCCAATCCTGTCAGAATCAATGAACCCAATGAGTTCCAATGTAGAGTTTTCTGCATAATGAATCCCAAAGCTGATGGAGCCCTGTACGTATTGAAGGATATGGTTTTCAATCTTCCAATGTAGCTCATGTGACTCATGCATGAACCTGGAGACTGGTCCAACTGCATAGGAGAGGTCTGGTCTAGAGTGTGTGAGATACAACAAGATCCCCACTAGTTGTCTGTATAGTGTGTTGTCAACCAGTGGAGTGTCCCCGCCATCCTCAAGTCTGACCCTTGATAGGAAAGGAGTCAAGGTAGAATTGCAGTCTATCATGTGAAATCTCTCAAGGATATCTCATGCATACTTGGCCTGAGATAGTTTGATTCCTGATGCATCTTGACTGATCTCGAGTCCAAGGAAGAAATTGTTAGGGGCCTAACCTACCTAACCCCTCAAGTGGGTAGAATAATATATTTCCATGTAATAAAGGTCAATATTAATAAGGCCTAGCAATAAGGAGGAATAAGTCAAATGTAAGAAGACCTCATAGAAGCTTCCCCTTCTAGAAGGATCTTCCTCTAGATTGTTCTTTTGGATAGATAGATTTAGTATAAATAGAAATAGAGGGTATGCGAAGTTTTGTCTTGGATATTATTGAAATAGAGCTCTACTCTGCTGGAGGTTTCCCCCTCAAATAGGCAAGTGAAAATTTCTCCCAGTAATCAAAGTGCTCTTTCTGGTGTTATTCTGGTACTATTCTGGTATTATTGTGGTATCGTTCTGGTTATATAATTGTTTCTCTGCCATTTCTAGATAATTATTTCTATTCGGCATATTGATTTATATTTGGAATACTACAAGTGGTATCAAAGCACCTTCGTTGGCAGAAAATTGTGGGTTAAATTTTTTCAGGGTAGAGATGTATTATGGCATCTTTAAAATACAAAGATCTGTTGTTACGCGCATAAACCCACGGTCGGGGATTCATACTCGCAGGAAATACAAGTGGTACTTACGAGCACATTTTTTGGCCACCCTTGTAACCCCTGTTGGTACCCCTTCGAGTGGTAGCGCATCAGACAACACCTATATACTAATCAACCTAGATCTCCTAAATCCCTCCATAGATAAATCGATAGACCGCCTGACTGCTATAGTGCCACCAAGAACAACACTCAGGAAGATACTCTCTAGTACCTAGGTAGTCGGGTAGTATGACTAAGGGCATGTTCTAGCCTCCTTAGTTGGTTCCCTAAGATATTGGTTCGAGTACTACTGTTGGACCCCGCACGTATATCAGAGAGTTATAGCACAGGGAAAACCCTTGTCTGTACAACCCTTGAATACCCTAACCCTTGGGAAGGAAACATAAATAGAACCAACAATATCTATTGTCATTCTACATTGTCTTCTGCATTCTGGCTGCAAAATTAATACACATTTCTTCCTGTTAATAATTTGGCCATTTCGTCATTGCAGTATTCTTCACGCCAGAGTATAACTCCACATGAGTAAAAAAAAAGTATAGTGGTCCCGCTGACACACTTATTTGGAACCTATTCCATTGGATTCCCCTTTTCTCCCTGATCGCAGTCATATCCTTCATTTTTAATCCTTTTTGTTTCACTGGAGCCGACCCCTTCCTAGTTTCCCTATTTTTCCGCCCATTCCATTATATTTTTGTTCACACACTCATCGTCGTGGTACCTATCACTTCTAAGTCCTTTTTTTTGTGGTCCCACCCACCCATTTTTTTTCCTTACCCGCACTTGCACTCTCCAAATGGCCACCACTCGCAACCAAGAACTCCAAGCTTCCATCAATCAAGCTCATGTCTCCATCAAACATATCACATCTCAGATGGATTCTACCCATTCCCACATTGAAAAATTAGAGAAAAAATTTAACAACATGGAAGCAAACCTCACAACCTAATTTACCTCCCTCCAATCTATTGTCAATCAATTGTTGAAACTCCCTACAGGTCCTTCCTCATAAAACCAACCCGATGCTACTGATTCCTCTCAGTCTCCGCATTTTCATACCAAATCCTTTCATCCTGAACCTCGTCTTCCTCGTGTAGAGGTCAATAAATTTGATGGCTCTGATCCTACAGGTTGGGTCACTCAAATGGAGCATTATTTTTCTCTGGATGGTATTACTGACGAGTTGGCCAAAATTCACTGTGATGTCCTCTATCTAGATCCTGAACATTGGCAATGGTGGCAATGGAAAAAAAATTCACGTCAGGGGTATATTTCCTGGACCCAGTTTGTTGTTGAGCTCTATGCCCTCTTTGATACCGATACCCACTATCTCGGTCGTTGACCAAGTTGAAACAGTTAGGCATAGTGGAATACTTCATCAACGCTTTTGAGCATTTGGCCTTTCGAATAGAGGGAATGTCAGATGCGTTCTTCTGTGAATTATTTATCAATGGTATGAAGGATGAAATCTGATCCCAGGTTCTCATGGCCCACCCTACAACTTGGTTGGAAGCTACTCAACGTGCTAAAGATGCCCAACAAGTTGTTTTTTCCTATAACAAAAAACCCCCTTTTGTTCCTCGCCCTTTACCCACTAATCCTAACCCCCTTTGTCACTCCCCTCAAGGTCCAAAAACTAACTAGGGCTGAAATGGTTGCATGCCAACCGAAGGGAATTTTCTATAATTGTGATAAAAATATTTTCCAGGGCACAAGTGTAAGGAACAAAAACTATTTATGGCCATTTCTGAAGATCTTCATGAAGAGGATGTGACAGTTCCCCTTGTTAAAGAACCCTCCCTTCCCGATGCCACCCAAGAGCCTGCTAACCCACTTATTTCCTTGCATGCCCTCACTAGCTTCTCAGCCCCACAAACACTCAAGCTCATTGGCTACATTAAGAACAGGAAGGTCATCGTCCTTGTTGACAGTGGTAGCACCCACAATTTTATTCATCGTTGCATTGCCTAGGAAACCAATTGCTATATTTGTGTTGTTAATAATTTTCAAATCATGATAGCCTATGGTGGGTCCATGAAATGTGGTGGGTATTGTGAAAATGTTTGTCTTCAAATTGGACATTACCAAATGAAATCTCATATGTTTTCCATTGACATGGGAGGTTGTGACATTGTGCTAGGTGTTGAATGGTTACACATTTAGGGTCCCATTCTAATGGATTTTAAGGAATTAACCATGCAATTCCAATAGGAAGGACAAAGGTATCAATTTCAAGGTCTCACAACTGGTTCTCTTGATATCATTAGTTCCCATCGTATGGAAAATATCCTCAAGAAAGGCCACTCTGATAACATTTCTCAACTCCATTCTATTCAAGCTGTTGATACACCCTCTATGCATCCTACCCTCCAAGCTATCCTTTCCACACATCAAGCTATTTTTTCCACCCCTCGGGGGCTTCTTCCTTACTGTGGTGTTCATGATCATTCCATTCCCCTTGTTCCTAGAAATATTCCTCCCAATGTTCACCCTTATCGTCACCCCTTTTTCCAAAATAATGAAATTGAGAAAATAGTGCAGGAATTGCTCCAAGCAGGTGTTATCCGCCCCAGTGATAGCCCTTATTATTCCCCTATGGTCATGGTAATTAATAAATAAGGTACTTGGCGCATGTGTCCTGACTTTTGTGCCCTCAATAATCTCACCATCAAGGACAAGTTCTCCATTCCTGTCATTGATGATATCTTGGATGAGCTGAGTGGTGCTCAGTACTTCACTAAACTTGATCTGCGTTCTAGATACCACCAGATACGTATGCAAGAAGATGACATACCCAAGAATGCGTTTCAAACTCATGAGGTTCCCTATGAGTTTTTGGTCATGACCTTTGGCCTATGTAATGCCCCCTCCACCTTCCAAAGCCTCATGAATCATGTCTTCCGTCCTTTTCTCCATCATTTTGTTTTAGTTTTCTTTGATGATATTATCATATATAGTAAAACTTGGCAATCTCATCTTTCCCATTTGGATCAAATTCTCCATCTACTCTCACAACACAAAATTTTCCTCAAACACTCTAAATTTTCCTTTGGAGCCTCAAAAGTAAAGTACTTGGGTCATATTTTTGGAAAGGTTGGTTTCCGGGTGCATCCTAAAAAGATTGAAGCAATGCAGGATTGGACTCGCCCCAAGAATACTAAAATCTTGCGTGGTTTTTTGGGTTTAATCGGATATTATTGCAATTTTTTTTGGAATTATGGGAAGATTGCATCCCCTCTCACTTCTCTCCTTAAAAAGAATTCTTTCACTTGGACTCTCACAACAAATCAGGGTTTTCAATCTTTGAAAGGAGCTATGTGTACTACTCCAGTCTTGTCCCTTCCTAATTTCACAAAAACCTTTGTCCTCAAAAGTGATGCCTCAGGCAGAGGAATTGGAGCTATCCTTATGCAAGAAGGAAAACCTCTGGCCTTTACTAGCAAACAATTGTCCGAACACCATTTGGGCCAATCAATCTATGAAAAGTAAATGTTGGCTATTATGTATGCAATGGATATCTAGAGCCCTTATCTCCTGGGGAAATGCTTCCAAATTAAGACAGATCATCAAATCCTCAAGTATTTTATGGAGCAACGACCTTCCTCCCTTAAGAAAAAAAAATGGGTAACTAAGCTCTTTGTTTATGATTATGAGATCATTTACAAGAAAGGAAAATAAAATGTGGTTGTTGATGCTCTTTCTTGAAAATATGAAGATGAAGGGTCCCTTTTTCCCTCTCCTTCATTGTACTAGATTGGCTCCAAGATGTGTGCCAGGAATGGATACATGATCATAAAATATTGCATATGATCCAACAATTGAAAGCCAACTCTCCAATTTCCCCAAGATACTCTTGACACAATGATGAACTTTGCTACAAAGGCTGTGTGTATTTAAGTAAACAATCACAACATAAATCCACGGTGCTTTCTGAGCTTCATGTTACTCTCACAACTGGGCATTAAAGGTTTACCAAAACCTATGACCGGGTCAAACGTTCTTTTTTCTGGGATGGTAGGAAAAAGGGCGTTCACACTTTTGTAGCAGAATGTGATTTTTTTCAACGCAACAAAGGAGAAACCACCAAACCTCCTGGCACACTCCAACCACTTCCGATTCCAACCTCTATTTGGAGGGACATCTCTATGGATTTTATTGTGGGATTACCTAAATCAGGAAATAAGTCCGTCATCATGGTGGTTGTGGATTTCCTTTCCAAGTATGCTCATTTCTGTGCTCTTCAACACCCATCTACCGCATCAACTGTGGCTCAAATTTTCATGGATCATATCTTCAAGCTTCATGGCATGCCTCATTCTATTGTTTATGATCGAGATCCAACTTTCACCAACAATTTTTGGCAAGAAATGTTCAGAGTCCAGGGCACCCAGTTGCATCTCAGCACCACCTATAATCCCCAGACTGATGGTCAAACTGAGGTCGTCAATAAGTGTTTGGAGACTTATTTGAGGTGTTTTTAATCTGAAAGGAAAAACCAATGGGATCAATGGTTACCATTAGTTGAATGGTGGTACAAAACTTCTTACCATACAACTACTTGCATGGCTCATCTTGAAGAAGTATATGGCCAAAATCCACCTTCAGTTCTCTCCTACATGTCAAGTGTATCGAAGGTCCAGGAGGTTGACCAAACCCTTACAATTTGCAAGGATATTCTTCATACCCTCAAAGAGAATCTGGTCATGGCTCAGAATCACATGAAGCAACAAGCCGATCAAGGTTTCTTAGAATGACAATTTGTTGAAGGAGACTAGGTATTTCTTCGGATGCAACCTTATAAGCAAACTTCACTCAAGGCCGAAAATTGTCAGAAATTGGAACCCAAATTTTATGGTCCTTATACAATTCTCAAGCGTATTGAACATGTGGCCTATCAACTATCTTTACCCAATCATTCTAAGCTCCATCCTGCTTTTCATGTCTCTTGCTTAAATAAGGTGATTGGAACTAAGTGCCAAAATCAAACCAACCTTTCCAATTTGGATGAAGAAGGATCCATCTGGTTGCAAGAACAAGTAGTTTTGGACCAACAAGAGCATCATATTCCTCAACGTACCATCAAGGAAGTGTTAGTTCAGTGGAAATATAAACTCTAGCAGATGCCACCTGGGAGCCCGCTAACATTCTGTAGAAATTTCCTCATCTCAAGCCTCGAGGAAAAGGATGATTATAAGAGGGAGGGAATGTTAGGGACCTAATCTACCTAACCCCTCAAGTGGGTAGAATAATATATTTCCATGTAATAAAGGTCAATATTAATAAGGCCTAACAATAAGGAGGAATAATTCAAATGTAAGCAGACCTAATAGAAGCTTCCGCTTCTAGAAGAATCTTCCTCTAGATTGTTCTTTTGGATAGATAGATTTAGTTTAAATAGGAATAGAGGGTATGAGAAGTTTTATATTGGATATTATTGTAATAGATCTCTTCTCTGCTGGAGGTTTCCCCCTCAAGAGGCAAGTGAACATTTCTCTTAGTAACCAAGTGCTCTTTTTGGTGTTATTCTGGTATTATTATGGTATTATTGCGGTATCGTTCTAGTGATATCATTGTTTCTCTGCCATTTCTAGCTAATTATTTCTATTTTGCATACTGATTTATATCTGGAATACTACATAAATGTAGTGGATCCATGTCCATCATCAAGAACATTCCATATAGAATCTTGTTGACTCCAACAATCGTTGAAGTTGAGCAACCGATGATCAACAAATCATCAACATACATAACTAGGAGTAGAAGTGAATCAACCATCTTGAGCATGTAAACATTCAGGTCTTATTGAAAACGCACAAAATTCTGTGATAGCAGGTAGGAGTCCATCTTGTCATACCATTCCCTCGGAGCCTACTTGAGGCCATAAAAAGATTTCTTCAGTCGACAGAACAAAGATGAGTCCTACATAAATCCTTGGGAATGCTCCATATAGATCTCCTCAGAGAGATCACCGTGAAGAAATGAATTCTTCACTTCCATCTGATGGAATTCCTATCCCTTGGTTTCCGCAATGGAAAGTGCCAAATGTATGGAATCCATCTTCGCTATTGGAGCGAAGGTATCATCATAGTCAATGCCATGCACCCGCTGAAAGCCTTTGGCAACTAGCCTGGATTTGTATCTGCTAATCTATCCATCTACTGCGCTCTTGGTCCTATAGACCCATATGTAACTGACAATTTTCCTTCCTGAAGGAAGGGGAACTAGACCCAAAGTATGGTTCTCGAGGAGGGAGTTGTACTCCTCTTGCATGGAGGATTCCAAAAAGGGATTTCCAATAGTCTCGCCATAAGACTGTGGATCTGAATAATGAACCAATAAAATATTCCTGGGTGGCAATGGTTCAGTGGTAGTGAGTGCAATAGGAGGCTCCTCGAAATCAGATCGAGTCCTCCTAGTATCAGTTGGATCACCAACAAGATCCTCTGCATCATGAAGAGTAGTCTCGGCCCACTTGGGCCTCTGCTCTAGCTATGCATCTACATTTGGATGCACTGACTCTGCAGCTCACTATACTGACTCTGTATATGGATCATATGAATCCTATGGATTAGAACTCTCATCTGATGAATATTTGGCATGTGCATGCTCATCATCTCTGATAGGTGGAAGAACAAAGGTGTCTACATGTGATTGTTGAGGTACATGCAAGACACTTTCCTAAAATTTGACACTTATCTCAACGACGAGCTGGTCCAAGGAAATATCAATGAGTCTGTATCCATTCACACCGTTGGGGTATCCAACAAAGATAAACTCTATGCTATGTGGATCAAGTGCCTTCCTCTTCCCAGAGGAAAACCTGACCCATGCATGTGACCTAAAAAAATATGAAAGTGGGTCACTTCCGATTTGAGGCCTCTCTAAGACTCGTAGGGGATATTATCCTTGATAGATCTATGGGGAGATATGTTTTGGATGTATGTTTCACAATTAAGTTCTTCGGCCCATAATATCTGTGGAAGTGACTTTGCGTGTAGCATGCAAGATGCCATCTCTTTTAGAGATCTATTTTTCTGCTCAACAACTCTGTTTTGTTGTGGAGCATAGGGAACCATGTGCTGGAACTGAATCCCTACCTCATGAAAAAGATTCTATATCTCATGGCTGACATACTCTCCCTTGTTATATTTTTGGAGGACTTTGATTTTATTTCCTGACTGTGTCTCAACAAGGGATTTGACATCTTTGAGGTGTTGAACAACCTATGATTTTTTCCTGAGAAAGAAAATCCACGTGAAGCAAGAGAAACCATCAACATAAATGATAATGTACCTTGATTTGTAGATTGATGTTTGTAGAAAAGGGCCCATGAGGTCACTATGGATTAGATCTAAAGGAGAGAAAGCTCTCTGAGTCTTTCCTTTGTCGAATTTCTCTTAAGGGCGTTTTCCAATAACACATCCCTCACAAATTCCTTTGGAGATGTGGATGTTAGGTAGACCATCAACCAATCCATGCTTGCTAATATGTTTCATATATATGAAATTTAAATTCCCAAACCTTTCGTGCCATATCCTACTTCTTTCATTGGCATGGGTAAGCAGTAATGCAGAATCTGGTTCAATAAATTCAGAAAGTGTGTAAAGTCTAGATTGATTATTTACCTCATTGGTAGCAACCTTCGAATTGGTTTGCATGTCATAGATATCCACTGAATCAGGTGTGAATAAGACTCTCTTTTCAGTTTCAGAAATTTTCATCTGATACATCGAGAGAAGATTGACAAAAAGTTTGAGAACATGCAACACATTCTCAAAGCTTTTGTTTGTGAGTTCAATCCTTCCTTTTCCGGTGACCTTGACTGGAGAGTTGTCCCCCATTAGAATAGGAATACCTTTTCTTGCATCCAATGAAGAATAGAACTATTTTGAGGCATCCATGTGGTGTGATTCTCCTGAATCTACGATCCAAGCATCGGGAGAGGATTTGATGACAATCAAAGGATGGCTAAAATTTCCTTTCTTGGGATTCTGATATTCTGGATTCTTCTTTTTGGCACCCTCGTGGATGTGATCTCCAAGGTTGTTTTGCTAAAGTATTTGGGTCATTAGATATATATGTTTCTACATATATGTGGATTCTAGATGGAATCCTTTATGGCAGTAAGAGCATTTCTTCCCTTTTCTTTCCTTTATACCTTTGGATCCAGAGGCATTGTTGAAGGGTTTTGAGTACCCTTCCTTCTTTGGATTCTCATTTGATTTCCTTTTGTCTTTATCTTTAGATTTATTATATTGATGACCGTTGCCATATTTCATAGTAATTGCATGCACCTTTGGGCCTTTTGTTTTTCCCATGTTGATGAGCTTGTTCTTCTCTTGTGTCAGAGAATTGATAAAGGCCTCAAGAGAGGGCATCATCCAGGAGGATCTAGAGGAAAATATAACTCAATGAAATGTGGATACAAACACTGAGTATTCTAGACTAAGTTTGGAGAGAATGGTGAGAACCATTTGTTTCTCCTCCTTATATTTATCAACCCCTCAAGCCTTGAGTTGTGACAATAAATCCTTATATTTGGTAAAGAAATCTTAGAGATTGTTGAAGCTTTTTGGATCCAATGTGAGAAATTCCACCTCGAGCATGTGTCCCCTCATATCATCCTATTTTCAAAAAATCCCTTCCATGGTGGTCCAATATTCATTGGGGGTTTTGCAAGAGGATACGTGAAGATAAGTTCAGGAGAAACGAGACTGCATATTGTTCCGAACGCTTCATCCATTCGATTTAGATACTTGTATTTTTATATGGATGATGTTGGTTTTGCCTATGTGTTCATGGTTAACCTGTACAATCCTCTACTTCAAATATGCATGATCATCTTCTCCTTCCATGCAAAGAAGTTGTAAGGTGTAAGGATGAATTCTTTTGGAAATTCCTTTTTTCCTCTGTCTTCAATATTCGATACCTGCAAAAATAATTTGGTGTGTATTTTCCCTAGCATTCCATAGACTTTGATACCATGTAAATGTGTTGAACCTGCATAGAATAGATCTATATATGGATTGGCATACACAGTTGTAGAGAAAATATGAGAAAAGAGAAGCAGAAGAGAAAGAATGGAAGAATTATCATTAACCAAATGAACGAATGATAATTTACACATGATATACTCTGCATAACTCAACCAATGTGCACTGGAGGAGAAGCCAGTGTCCCATAGTGGTGGTCTAGAGTGATCTGGACACACACCAGTAGTTACAGGAGTAAACTGCCACCTAGTCTAGTCTCTCAAGCAGTTACGGGAGTGAACTTCCACCTAGCTGAGTTAACTAGTCTATTAGTATTCAGTTAACTGACTGAAACATAATGAAGTGAGGATAAGATCAAGGAATCATGGGTAACGCGCTAGTTTGGTGATGTTCCCAAGAAAAATGTGCATTAGCTGGTGATGATCCCAATGTTGCATGGTGATAATACCAATGTAGCATCGAGACTCCACTCAACTGATCAAACTGAAGTGAAAACTGAAGAGAATATTCTCCCTAGAGGAATATTCTTCCTAAAATATAGGAGACTGAATAATGACTAATAAACATAGGAAAAACCTTAGGAAAAATAAATCCTAGGTGTGTGTGAAGTAACTCCCACAACATGAAAGGTCCCATTTCCATTTTATATGGCCCAGGAGCAAGCCCATTTTATATGAAATCTTAGTAGATTTGTTTTTTGAACCATTCCCACCACTCGGATCACCACTTTCCATTCTACACATTGTATGATCCATTCTTTTCTTCACACACATTCCCCAAGACGGTGGTCCTAGCACCCAAGTTATAGGAACACTTTCTCACTATCATTTTTTCAAAAGTTTGCAACACATTCTTTACTCTCAAGTGTTTTTCATTTTGGGTATTTGGTTTTGTGTGTAGGTATTTGACAGCGGAATCACAACACTTTCAGTTCAGACCGTTCAATGTCCCCTTCAAGTATATGTTTCAAAATTGGCATGTAGTCACTCCCTCTATGAATAAATTCATACCCTAGTATCATCCCACTGACATCTTACTTTAGGTTCACATTACTTGGTATCACAACAACTTCGCCTAGTTCCACTACGCATCTAGTTTCTCTTTGTCGGTAGTATTTTCCCCCACATGGATTGTCCCACACTTTTATCCCCCTAGGAAAAATGGCACCCATGCTATTTTACCACATAATTACAAGAGTCCTAGTAGTTATCACTTCCGAGAATACACTTCATACTTTTTCTCATCATATTTCTAGATCAACCGCCCATCGAATCCCAAATACAAGTTTTTAATTGGTCCCATCGAATGGAATTCCACATTTGCATTGGCCCCTCATCTCCTCCAATATTAGTTGAACATATTATCCCACAAGTTGTAGATTGAGAAAATCCCAACCCAACCACAAATTGGCGACAACTAGGAGGGCACCTACCCACTGTCACCTTAGGAAGGTGTTCCTGTCACTTTAGAGGTGAGGTAGTCACCTCAAGGGGGAAATATAGATGACCCTAGGGGAAAATCAGATGGAAATGGTAAGTATGGATGGATGTCCCTAGAGGTCAATTCTAAATGGTATGAAGAACTTGGTAAAGGGTCTCGAGAAGGTTCAAGGGTTTCCAAAGGTGTTGAGTAATATACCAAGTGTGAATACCTTCCCAAGATAGAAAGAAAACCAAGGATTCTTGCAATATGTTAGTTGGACAATAAATTTAAGCTTTCTTTCCCTAATTGCAGAAAAATCAAATGATATATATCAGCTCAATAAAGATAACAAAGGATGCAATATAAGTGCTAAGTATATGATAAATAAACAAGATATTAAGCTAGTAAAAGCTAGCTCAACTCACCATTGATTAAGTAATAAATTTAGCACAAAGAACAAGAATGAAAAAAAAAGGTTATTGCCGTGATATTGTCAGCCTTATGGCTGTAGAAAACCAAGCTTAACAACAGAAAAATCAGCCAATAGAAACCACCTCTAACTAGCCCAATAGGTGCACTAGGATTAGTAGAGAGTTAGGGTAAAATTATAGCTAAATCCTAGGGTTAGTTTAGGAGTTATTAGGGGTTAGAGGGTTAGTTTTGTAACAAAAACAAGAAATAATGGTTGAAAGGGGATGCCTCAATGAGGCAAGGTATTCAAAGGCTCAAAGAACACTTTCCCAAAGAGACAATATTAAAACTTGAAATTTTCATGTTTACAAAGGGAGTAATTTATTTTTCCAATGCAACAAGTAAATGACTAGTGCCTTCAATAATTGGGTTAATGGATTTAAGCAGAGAAAGAGCTGGAGGTACTACCTCCTTGGGGGTGTAAATCCTCTTACTCCCAAAGGCAAGTATCTCTAGCTAGGGTTTAATCTAAGAGGATGTATGCCCTTATACTTCTCTTAGAAAACCCTTGTTAAACCAATAACAT
This sequence comes from Picea sitchensis, assembly GCA_010110895.2. NCBI lineage: Eukaryota > Viridiplantae > Streptophyta > Pinopsida > Pinales > Pinaceae > Picea > Picea sitchensis. The sequence continues at coordinate 66,837 of SNQJ01S0036764.1, forward strand.
ATAAGCATAAAATGATGGAGACTATGGTGGGGGTGTATGCCCTTACACTTCTCACATAGCTCTAGCAAATTAACCTTGACTTGAACAACAAATGATAACACAATGTAAAAAATCTTACCAATTCAAGGAAAGAGTTAAGACAATCCACCACAAAATCTAGAAAAAATCCTTCCAAGGCTAGCACATCACTTCCATCAACTAATAATATAAGAGATATCCATAAAAGAGAGCACAAGAGAGAGAAATTGCCAAAGAGAGAGAAAATTTCAATCCAATCCTTCTCCAAATGGGAGAGTTATATGTTAAAATGAAATCTTATGATCTCTATTTATACAAATTGTCTCCAAAATAGTTTGTCCATATAATTTTAGGGTAAACCACAAGACTAGGGGTCAACAACCCTAATATTTCCCATTTACACAAACACTATTAAACAATTCTCTTAAAATTTGCTTTTACACAAAAATAAACCCTAATTTAAGGTGACATCACTCTTTTAGGGGACGTTTTGACACTAGGATCAAGTCATTGGTGTTGGAGAAGTGTAGATAGGATTCCCAAAGCCACATGTCAATAATCCAAGTCATTTCTTCATGGTGAAAGCCTCATTCTCCTTAAAAATTCCTTGTGTCAATGAATAACAACCTCACCACCAAACCCTGTCCCTCGTAAATGACGTCATATCTCAAAAGGTGGCGTTTTTACTCTCCTAGGAAAAATGTTTGGCATGTGAGGGCTAGGTTATGTTGTCCACAATGTATTCTAGGCCTCTAAAGTTTCATCTCTCTCATCCTTCACGTGAGCCCTTGGAAACCAACTTGTGGGCTTCAATCCCCATGGAAGCCCAAGCTAGGCTTGTTCCTCCAAAATTGTCCACCAACTAGGTCCTGTAAAGACAAATAAGCATGCCCTCCAAGGATCTCAAGTCAAAATATCATGATGATTAAATCGAATCAATAAATGATCCACTTAAGAATGTGCATCAAATATTACCATGTCAAACAAGTAAGTGCTCAAATACATTATGCGACTTGCCAATATTGGATATGGGAGGGTTGATGAAGTGTCCTATTGGGTAGATATTTCCTAGGTCAAGGAGTGTTTCCCAAGTGATCCCTTTCTGAGCCATGTAAAGTGGATGAAGTTGTTAAGGATCAAGACTCATTAAGCATGGGGTTCATGACATACAAGGGGTTGTTGTGTCTCATTCATGGGTTCCTTTGTAGAGGGTGTGTGGCACCTTTGTCTGCAATGTAATTTTTTCCAAACCCATTGTTTTTCCATTCTTTGTTTCTTTCATAATTTAAGGACAAGTTGAAGTCCATTGTCCCAGCGTGGTGTCCAGATAATGACAGTGTCACCCACAAATACCTAGCATAAATGAGAAGGTTGGCTCGTGATGATACCCCCTTTCTCTCGGCCATGCAACTAAGAGCCATTACCCTGGCTTGGTGACCAAATGATGGTAATGTCATACCACTAGATATCCATGATCATGATAGGCTAGCTCATGATGAGACCTCGTATCCTCCAAATAATATTTTAGGCATTCATAATCATTATTCTTGCGGGTCCCCCTTTTTATTACAGATAAGCGTTTCATTGCTTTCTTGGGTGATCCTTGGACAAAGCATATATAAGGTTTATAAGTAGGATTTTTTCTTTTACTCAACAATAATCCCTCTAGGCCTTCAGCCCCTTCTTCCCATAGAATAAGGGATAACCCCTTCTTGGGTCAATACACCCTAAAGTCCCAAGATATAAGGAAAGGGTGGGGTTAATGATGAAAAATGGTAAGTATGATCGAGAATGGTGTGATGGATCTTCAAGGGAGTTCCTAGTAGCAAACCCATCCCAAGAAAATACCACTTACTATGGCACAATGTCAACCACCAAGGTGAAATAGGGAAAAATGAATAATGTGCAAGCATATGTCATGAAATCTAAAGCAGTATAAGATACAACATACTAAAATGCCTCAAATATTTAGATGACACTCACCATAATACCTAACTTGTACCTCATGGAGCAAGGCCTATTTCCTTCTTGAAGCCAACGGGTGTGGTGGATGTCATCCTAAAATTCTTGACCTATGTGGTGGCGAGAAGGGTCTGCATCTGTGCAAGTGGAAATTATTGGTCATGTAGCCTCTCGACACTCCATATCTGCAATTTGAGGGCCTCGAGACATGATCTCCTTATTTATCCACAAAATGGGGATAACATCTAACTCCTACTTGGGGACATGTGCTTGCTAGAGAGTGCATGAGAACCAAAACATCTCCTAGTAGACCCGTGCCTTCCAAAACTTAGATAAAAGAATCATAACATCTAGGGTGGTGCTATCACCCTTTATTCATATACATAAAACAAAAAATGAAAAATAATATAGAGATTAAAAAATTTGACATTTTTAAAAAAAATTTGACATTTTAAAAAAAAATTCTAAACTAATCATGAAATCAATATGCAAGTAGAGAAAACTAAAAATGAAATGCATCTAAACTAATATGAGAAATCAATATGAAAATGCAGGGAAATAAATATGACCTACCTACTTACCTAGGGCATGGGCCTTGAAGAATTCATGTGACCTAAACATAAGGTCGGAGAAGAGATCCATTCACTGGTAATGGGTATCTTTCTCCCATCAAAGGTTGTCAGATAGTACGTTTCTTTATCAGATTTCTTCTTAATAATGTAAGGGCCAAGCCATGATATGTTATCTCTTTGGTCATACCTGGGCTTGCCCTCTCCTTTGTCCCACATGAGAACAAGACTTCCTTCACTGAAATTGATGTGAGGTGTACTCTCAATGTGTGAATATTAAGGAGGCTATGTGTTGACCATCCCTTTGATAGTTTCATTTCTTTCTTCATCTTCTTCCTTCAAAATCTAGATAGACCCTTGATCCTTTCTATGGTATTTTTCAATTTTATCTTTGTATTTATCTGTCCATAGGTGAAGCATGTCTATGGAGTCTTCCTGCATGAATGGTAGTTCAAATGGATCATACTCAATAACTTGTGAAGGCATATCATAATCACATTCATTAGCGTAATCAATACCATCATGATCCATCACATGCCTATCATATTTCTCTAGATTGTATAATATCTGGAAGGTACCATCTCCCATGGTGATGTGTGCATAGGTAAGTTTTGTGCTAAGAAAACCCCCAAGAGTCGTAGACCAACTCCTAGATAAGAGCATCCCATAGGCATCTGGAACATCGATTACTACTATGTCCATGAGGATGTTGATATGTGGAAAATCAATTGGAAAAACCTCAACATCCTCACATACCCTGAGAACATTTAACTTTTTAGAATCAATACAACATACATTGCCATAAGGCCGGGTTGTCTTCAAACCAAGTTGTTTCATCACGTTCAATGATATGACATTTATTGAGGCCCCATAATTGAGAATGTGGTTCTTTAAGTGGAGTCCATTCATGCCTAATTAAATATAGAAAAGAGGATTATTGTCCCTTGGCCAACTGAGATACATAGTGTTCAAGATGATAGGAAAATATTCCTTCTCAGTTGGCACCTACAAAAATTTCAAATTTCCCTTTTTGCAGAAGGGATCTTACATATTTATTTGATTGGGACCGTCATATTCAATTTTCCAAACATACTTGCATCATCTATATTCAACTAAATCTCATCTGCATGAGTTGGCTAAGGAAGAAACTCATGTACCAGAGGTGGAGGTGGTGGGACCACCTTCTCTACTGATGGAAGAGGAGTGTTAGGTAGTGGTGGAGGGGTTGAATCTTTATTCATTATAGTGAAAGTCGAGTATTCCCTCCTCCTTAATTCTTTCTTCTGGTCATCTGTCAACTAATTCAAGGACCAAAGTCTCCCCTCTCTTTCACCTCATCTTCTAGCTTCATTTATATGTTCTTATGTGACTTGTTCTTCTTGGAATACACATATCATATCTATGAAGTTCATATTATTGGAAGAATATTCATCTCATTGGGGGAATTCATATTCTTTTTGAGGCTCTTAGCATGGAAGGAACCAAGCTTCTATGTCAACCATCCTGACTAGTTTCAAAGTATCTGGGGCCTTTTCCTCTTGTTGAGGCATTGGTTTCCAACTTGTGGCATCTCTCTATTGTCTGGAAAATTGAGGTCATGGAGAAGATTGATTCCTCTCTATAGTAGTCAAATGACCCATAATCTAATTCTGCACCTGGGCAAACTGAGTACTCATCTTATCTATTTTATGAGTCAAGATGGGAATTTGATCAGGATCACTGTTATTGGAAACCTTATTCTTTGCTTCAGCCTTGGCACAGGGGTATTGAACAGGTTCCACCTTTGAATAAAGGAGATTCTCTTCGATGTCAAGACTATACTCCTTGGATTGTACCAATGATGTGGGCTTCTTGTCCTTCAGAATGAAACGACACTTCACTTCAAAAGAGTTCATGTAAAGGAGATGAACTGTTGATGTTGTAGGACATAATTATTTTTGAATCTAATTGTACTAACTATCAAATCTAGTGCTAAATTCTTTCAATATTTTATTCTCCTTTTTCTTTATCTGATTGAAATGAGCTCCACGCATCCCACCGTCTTTCATTTTTTACCATATTCTCTTAAATAAATTAGCAAAATCTTCATAGGACATGAGATGATTGTCAGGGAGGCCTTTGAACCAATCAAGAGCTTCTTTAATCAATGATTAAGTGAATAACTTCATAGCCACATCTTCATGCTCCATACCTTCATTGTCCATGTCCCAACCCATGACATAAATATGATCCTCAACAATTATTACATTTTTTAATGGGAATTTTGGCAACCACTTGTTGAACTCTTTGGAAATTACATTAGGTTATACTTGGATAGAGGACATGTCAAGGGGTTTGTAGAGGTATTTTTCCCAAGAGTGAGCCATTGGTGCAAGAGAAAGGGTACCGTGGAAAAAAGGGTTTTAACAATGGGAGACTTGAGAGGAGGCCTTGTTTGGTAAACCTTGGAAGGCTTGAACCTCCTAGGGGGGAAAGTCTTGGAAGAGGAAAGGTTATGGAAAGGTGGAGTCACTATATGAGCTTCAAGAAGATATCATCAAGAGAAGGGGAAAGGATAGTCCCTTAGGTGGAGTTTCTAGGAAAGATAGGGGAGAGGCTTTGGTATAGCTTTCCAAAGTGTCATTAGGGTTTCGAAGAGGATTCAAAATCCTCTCCGGAAACAACACCAAAATTTTATCGCACAAGTTGTAGTTTTGGAAAATCCCAACCCAAACACCAATTGGCAACAAATAGGAGGGCACCTACCCACTGTCACCTTCGACAAGTGTCCCTGTCACTTTAGAGGTGAGGTAGTCACCTCAAGGGGCAAATCCCGGTGACCCTAGAGGGAAATGAGATGGAAAATGGTAATTATGGATGGATGTCCCTAGAGGTAATATATAAATGGTATGAGTAACTTGGTAAAGAGTCTTGATAAGTTTAAAGGATTTCCAAATGAGTTGAGTAACTTGCCAAGTGTGAATACATGCCCAAGACACAAAGAAAACCAAGGATTCTTGCAATATGTTAGTTGGAAAAAAAAGTTAGGCTTGTTGTCCCTAATTGCATAAAATTACAATGATATATATCAGCTCAATAAATATAACAAAGGATTCAATATAAGTGCTAAGTATATGATAAATAATCAAGAGACAAAGCTAGTAAAAGATAACTCAACTCACCAATGATTAAGTAATAAATTTAGCACGAAAAGAAAGGATGGAAAAAAAAGGATATTGTTGTGATATTATCAGCCTTATGGATGTAGAAAACCAATCTTAACATCATACAAATAAGCCAATAGAAACCACCTCTAACTAGCCCAATAGGTGCGCTAGGCTTAGTAAAGAGTTAGGGAAAAATTATAGCTAAATCCTAGGGTTAGTTTAGGAGTTATTAGGCGTTAGAGGGTTAGTTTTCTATAGCCCTAATGGTTGTAGGTTATTTTTTTAATATAATATATAAATAATGGTTGAAAGGTGATTCCTCAATGAGGAAAGGGAGCCAAAGGCTCAAAGAACGCTTTCCCAAAAGAGACAATCTTAAAACCTAAAATTTTCATGTTTACAAAGGCAACAATTTATTTCTCCAATGCAACAAGTAAATGACTAGTGCCTTAAATAATTGGGTTAATGGAGTTAAGTAAATAAATATCTAGAGGTACTACCTCCTTGGGGGTGTAAATCCTCTTACTCCCCAAGGAAAGTATCTCTAGCTAGGGTTTAATCTAGGAGGGTGTATTCCCTTATACTTCTCTTAACAAACCCTTGTTAAACCAATAACATATAAGAATAAAATTATGGGGACTATGGTGGGGGTGTGTGCCCTTATACTTTCCACCTATCTCTAGAAAATTAACCTTGACTTGAAAAACAAATGATAACACAATGTAAAAAATCTTACCAATTAAAGGAAAAAGCTAAGACAAACCACCACAAAAGCTAGAGAAAAACCTTCCAAGGCTAGTGCATCACTTCCATCAACCAATAATCCAAGATATATCCACAAAAAAGAACACAAGAGAGAGAACTATCCAAAGAGAGAGAAAATTTCAGTCCAATCCTTCTCCAAATGGGAGAGTTATATGTTAAAATGAGATCTTATGATCTCTATTTATACAAAATGTCTCCAACATAGTTTGTCCAAATAATTTTCGGGTAAACCACAAGACTAGGGGTCAAAAACCATAATATTCCCTCCTTACACAAATAATATTAAACAATTCACTTAATATTTACTTTCACACAAAACCAAACCCTAATTTAAGGTGACATCACCCTTTTAGGGGACGTTTTGACACTAGGAGCAAGTCGTTGGGGTTGGAGAAGTGTATATAGGCTTCCCAAAGCCACATGTCAATAATCCAAGTCATTTCTTCATGGTCAAAGCCTCATTCTCCTCAAAACTTCCTTGTGTCAATTAATAACAACCTCACCACCAAACCCTAGCCCTCCTAAATGATGTCATGTCTCAAAAGGTGATGTTTTTCCTCTCCTAGGTAAAACGTTATGCATGTGAGGGCTAGGTTATATCATCCAAAATATCTTCTAGGCCTCTAAAGTTTCATCTCTCTCATTCAGCTTGCAGGCCCTTGGAATCCAACCTGTGGGCTTCAAGCCTCATGGAAGCCCAAGCTAGGCTTGTTCCTCCAAATCTATCCACCAACTAGGTCCTGCAAAGAAAAATAAGCATGCCCTCCAAGGATCTTAAGGAAAAATATAGTGATGATTAAATCGAATCAATAAATGAGCCACCTAAGCATGTGCATCAAATATTACCATGTCAAACAAGTAAGTGCTCAAAGACATTATGTGACTTTCCAAGCTTGGATATGGGAGGGTTGACGACGCGTCCTATTGGGTAAATATTTCCTAGGTCAAGGAGTGTTTCCCAAGTGATCCCTTTCAAAGACATGTAAAGTGTATTAAGTGGTTAAGGATCAAGACTCATTGGGCATGGGGTTCATGAAATACAAGGGGTTGTAGTGTGTCATTCATGGGTTCCTTTGTATAGGGTGTGTGGCACCTTCATCTGCAATGTAATTTTTTCCAAGCCCATCATTTTTGCATTCTTTCTTTCTTCAATAATTTAAGGACAAGTTGAAGTCCACTATCCTAGCATGGTGTCCATATAATGACAATGTCACCCACAAATACCTAGCAGAAATGAGAAGGCTGGCTCATGATGAGACCCCCTTTCTCTCAGCCATGCAACTGAGAGCCATTACCTTGGCTTGGTGACTAGATGATGGCAATTTCATACCACTAGATATCCATGATCATGATAGGTTGGATCATGATGAGACCTCCTATCCTCCAAATAACCTTTTAAGCATTGATAATCATTATTCTTATGGGTCCCCCTTTTGTTACAGATAACCATTTCATTACTTTCTTGGGTGATCCTTGGGTGAAGCATATAGAAGATTTATAAGTATGATTTTATCTTTTACCCAAAAACAATCCCTTTGGGCCTTTAGCCCTTTCTTCCCATAGAATAAGGGACAACCCCTTCTTGGTTCAATACACCCTGAAATCCCAAGAG
>SNQJ01S0036765.1:100733-122754 GCA_010110895.2 Picea sitchensis
TATAGATAAATCAGTTCTTACCAATCTTTCTTTGTTCTGTAAATCTGGTCTTCTGCACACTGTTCTGCTGCTCTTCTCTTCCTCTGTCTATTCAGCAGGTATGCTCTGCATCAACTCGTGCTCTCATTCTTCTCTTCTTCAACTCGTCTTGTTGTTCTTCTTTGCATTTCATCTCACATTTCACATATGCTCAATCTCCTCCTGCACATCCTCTTCGTCTCTATTCTTACAGTTTCATTCTTTTTCACTTACAGAATGATCAACCAGACACAGTCTATTTCATCTTCTTTTATACACACGAACACGACGGTTCAACTTCCCAACTCCTTAGGCAAAATGTCAACAACTGTCTAAGCAACTGAAATGCCAACTGAAACGCTAACTGATTTGCAATCATGAGTCCGTTTTGCTAACAGATTCCAAACTCAGGAGTTAATCTGTGAGAAAGAACAGTAACCCTCCGATCTTGTTCAAATTCACCTGCACCGTTGGATTGATTCCATGGGATCTTGCATTCATTTCAGCATTTTGAAATTTGACAATTCTATGCTGAGTGTCTCGACACTTCATTTCTCAATCTCCGAAGTTCCAATATAGAACTTTTCTACACTAGCTCTTTCCCCCACGTGACCACACACGGTGACCACAGGTTGCGCTAAAAGTCACTGCAAACTCATGATATTCATCGATCCTGATCGACGGTTCATGATCTCGATGAATCAACCGTCCAGATATTTTCGAGATCTCGCATCTCGCTGTTCCTTAGATGGAGGTTCTCGTCACTCCAAGTCGCGATAGGCGAAGCTCCGAGATGGAGCTGGATCAACGGTCCAAAATCTTGGTGTATTGATGGTCTAGATCTCTTCATGAATTCGCATCTCGTAGTTCCTATGATGAAGGGTCTCATCACTCCAAGTCACGATAGCCGAGAATCCGAGATGGAGTTACATCAACGGCCCAGATCCAAGCTTGATTTAACGGCCGTGATTGAATCGCTATTTCACATATCGTGATTTTGCATTTTTTGTTGCAGTGTTTTTGTCACTCCATGTCACGATTCATGAAACTCCGATAAGGAGTTACATCAACGGTCCAAATCTGATCTTGATCTAACGGTCGCAGATACGTCGCGATTTCGCATATCGTGATATCGAGATTTTTGATGTTAATAATCTTTGACATGTCCAACTTACGATCCCCGAAACTCTGACAAGGACTGGGATCAATGGTCTAGATCAAAGCTTGATCTAATGGCTCAGATTTCATCGCTATTTTTCATGTTTTGATTACACCCTCTTCTCGTTGCACTTTAAAGACCGTGCAGGTTCTCCTCGATCCAACGATGGTCGGACCCTGCGCTCGGATCTGACGGTTGAGATCTGTCTTCCTCTTCAACGATCAAAGATTCTTCTCAAACTTTTTCTCATTCGCTGCCTTCGATCATTCACTGCCTTCGATCATTCACTGCTTTCGATCATTCACCTCTCTGAACTTATCTTCTGTTTGCCTGTCAATTATAAACTTTTTGTTCTCATGTCATCTTCACTGTTGCCATCAATGACAAGCATTCACTGTCTGTTAACTGTCTGTTAAATATTTGCCAACAAGGGGTATCACGATTGATGGGGTGAAGAGAGGAATTCAATGGGATAGGTGGAGAATAAGGGTTTTCAGAGGGGTGGGTGGGTCCATGGAAAAAAAAGACTACAAGTGATAGTTACCAGGATGATCATGGTGAAGACAAGAATCTAATGGGATAGGTCCCAAATAAGGGTGTCGATGTGACCACTATAATTTTTTTTACTGTTGTGGAGTTATACTCCACACTGAATAATATTGGAGTGATGAAATGGAAAAATTACTAATAGCGAGAACTATGTAGGAATTTTACAACATGGATGCAGGAGGCAGGGTTGTGTGGAAAATTTTCCCTTCCCTAGGGTTAGGGATTTCAGGGTTCCTACCGAAAAGTGTTTTCACTGTGATATATCTCTCTAATATACGTGTGGGGTTGAATAGTAGTACTCAACCCAAGATCTCAATGCACCAACTAAGGAGGCTCAACCATAGCCTTAGTCGTACTACCCAATTACCCAGGTACTAGAGAGTGTCTTTTTGAGTGTTGTTCTCGGTGTCACTATAGCAGTCAGGAAGTTGATCGACTAATCTTGATATGGTTTCATGAAGCCTAGGGAACTCCTGATATACCTAACGATACATGGGAGTGATGGCCATGTACAAGTTATGTCTGATGCAGTACTACTTGAAGGGGAACCAACAAGGGTTATATAGGTTTGCAACAAGGTGAAACATTTGTTTCGAGTATCCCCATGAGATTGTATGTATTTCATGCGTGTAGTCTTCCCCAACCTCTCTTTTACCGACTGAACGACATATATATGTGCTTTAAAGATGTTGGCACTACACGTCTCTACCCTGGAAAAAAATTCCCACAATTTTTTATAGGGGAAGGAGCTATGATACCACTTGTAAGGTACCATATGTATTATGATAAGAAGAAATGAAAATATTGCATAAAATGTCAATGAAACAACAAAATATAGAGAATAACAACACCAACAATGATACCTTTATTGATAGAAATCCAAGTTCACTTGCCTCTTCAAGGGGGAAACCTCCAATAGATCAATGTTATATTACAATACTTCTCAAGACAAGACTTTCCCATACCTTATACATCTATTTATACAAATTATATCTTCTAAAGAACATTCAAGAGGAAGATATTTCTATAAGTAGAAGCTCCTATTAAGTATTCTTACATTATACTTGTTCACATTATTATATAGCCCTAATTTACTAATGTCAGCCTATATTACACACAAAACATATTATTATATCTACATGAGGGGTTAGGGAGGTTAGGTCCCTAAAACTTTTCTTCCAACATGGGAGGATACTTAGACTAGTGAGAGTGGTCTTCCCCAACCTCAGCTGGTTTGAGACCCAACTCCTTATAATCTAACCTTGCCAATGACATGCACAAATAAAGAATAAAGAGTAGATTGCTTTGAAACCATTGATCTGGATTATATAAAGAAAAAAATGAAGGAAGAAATGTAAATGGAAACACACATAGATATATTTTAGAGAGCAGAGTAATACAATGTAACCCAAATTCTGGTCATGAATGAAATAGGAAAATATTGTAAAATGGAAAGTAATACAAACTAGCTATAATGGGGGAAACTTGTCTCTAAAGAGAGATGTGTCAACTATGCTCATTCCCAAGAAGATATTACAAGAGGAAAAAACTACATTTTAACATAAAGTATGATTCCATAAGAAGAAAATACCATAAAGATCCAAAACCATAACCCTAGGAAATGTGTGACAAAAAGGAGTGCGAGCCTTGAGGAGGCTAGTTGATACATAAACTTGTTATGGCCGGAAATATTGTGCACAAATTCCACTTAGGGAATTTCTTGATACTACAAGGCTTAATCCATGCTTTATGTGTTTATAAATACATGTAATAAATGCTTATGTGGCCTATGTCAACTACCAAAAGCATAAGGGAAACTCCTAAAAAATGCGTCGGAAGTTTAGATGTGAAAAGTTATAGTAAAACTGTTGAGATTTGGAACCATTATGAGTTAGTGGAATAAGTGGGTGGTCACTAGAATCCACATGGATCACACTGTGACGCTTAATTTCTATGACCATTGAAGAAATTACCCCCTAACACTTTATGATCTTGCACACACCAATCACCCTAAGTACACTATGACCCTTATGATCATTGATGAAATCATGCAATAATATTCTATGAACCTAAAGACACTAACCCCCTTAATAAATGATGACCCTTAACCATTATAAGTAGTCCATGACCCCCCAAAAAAATAACTCCCTAACACTCTATGACCTTGAACACACTAACCCTCTTAAAACACTATTAATCTTATCACTTATGATGCTTCAAGCAATCACTGGGAACTAATCCACTAACTCCCTTAATACATTATGACCCTTAATATTTTTGATATAATAACCCTGTAACATTACCTTGAACGTGCTAACCCACTAAATACAATATAATCCTTTACCCATATGATCCATGAATTAACCACCCAATAGAACTCTAAGAACCTTCACACAATAACCCTCTTAAAAAACTATAACACTTAACCCCCATGACCCTTCACACAATTACCACTACCATGCTAATCCTCATAACAAATTAATATAATTAATACATCATGAATCTAACCAACTCTATCATTGTTGAGACAACAAATCAGTAACACAATATAACCTTGAAAAAGCTAACCCTTTTAATCACCCCAAATATTGAAAATTCACCGAACATCATTTATGAAGTTATTGATGTCTCAAATCATGATGCTATTAATGATGTGGTTGTGCCATTCCAAAAAATTTAAATGTCTTCAAAATAAGATCATTCTTGAAATCCCAAAAAGGATTTTATTTCTCATTCCTTCATTCAACCACATTTCAACATAGGAGAATAAAATGGAAAATGGATGGTGAACTAATGAGTGTATTCTCTCTTGTAATACTTCCTTTTGATATCCATCAACATAAGCCCAATACCAATTCCTATAAGTGAGTAATGGTTGTTTTCTTTTAGTTTTTATCCAACTTATATGTTCTCCCTTCTATTGCATGAATTCATTGATATGCAAATGGATGATAACAAATGAAACAACACTATCCCATCACCAATCAATTATAATTTCATCTCTTCTTCTTCTTGTAAATCCTTACTTAGAATTATTTTGGTGGGGTTTTACTAGATTTTAACTAGTTTCCATGAGACAATAAGATTTTGTCCATTTTGGTGTATCTAATAAAGTTGTGCTAAAATAAATCCAATTTTAATAGGGACGATTCTTTGTTATTGATCTATAAATTGTTATGGATATTCACCACAACAAATCTTGTACTATACTAAAATATCTTATTATGCAAGTTTATTTCCTTAGATCTCAAATTTGTTAGTACTAACTTATTACTCAAATTTATGAAAATAACTAAAATAGGAAAATGAAAAATAAGCAAATGAACACATAATCCACAATGACATTTTAATGCTAGTTGTGTTGCTACTTTGGCATTATAGTGATCATACAAGGATATCATACCACATTTCTAGGTATGGCCATACCTTGACTACATAAATCCCCTATTGCTTAAGGCCATACAAACTATATTTATGGATGTCAATTTAGTTATCAAATTTACTATAAAGAGGAAGATTTTGTATAATAATAATAATAATAATAATAATAATAATAATAATAATAATCTATTTTTAAGATCAAAACCAAACCACACACCAAATTAGTGTATGAGACCTCCTTATAACTTCTAATTATATTTTATGATAATTTAAGATTAAATCAATGCCAATCTTAATCAATAATTTCAATAATTTAAAAAAATAAATTTATATTAAATAAATTTACATTATTTCATATTAATTTTATTATTACTTGCCTTCAATAATATCATCTTTTATAATAATTAAATTATAATTATCATCTTTTATAATAATTAAATTATAATTATCATATTTTATAATAATTAAATTATAATTATTATAGTTGTTATATTCTAACCATTCCCATAATTACGAACACCCTTTTTCTAAATCCCTAGTATCATGGACTAATGTATGATCACTTAAACATATGCTTGATGTGAAAAGAGTTGAGATCCTTTTGACCCTTTCGCAAACTAATTCAAAATTGTATATTTCTTGAGCTGGTATGTGATTGTATAGTGTAGACTGTATGAATGTAGATTGTATGAGTGTGAACCGTTTCTTGTACACTTTATGAAATTGTAGATTGTATTTTGTAGGGTGGATTAAGAAGAAATACATGTGTTTTTCTTTTTTCATTTTTCTTTGAAAAAACTTATTACATATATGTGATTATTGCATGTTCAATGTAGGCAAGTATAAGAACAATTCATCTTTAGATTTATTGTAGGTGGGCATGGAGTGGATGATTCAACTTTGGAGTTATAGGATTGTTAAATTTTTTTGTGAGATATAAGATGAACATAAACTTTGTAAAGTATTCATTTTTCATTCAAAAACAAAATTCTATGATCTTTAAACAATTTAACCACTCCATTTCACTTGGATGTTTACTTTTCCTTCGAAAATATACCAGTTTATTAATAAAACTTTTATTCTTACATCTATGTATTTATTTTCAAATTAAATTTTTTATAAACATTTTTTACATGATATTTTTTTTTTATAATTTAAATTTAATATTAAAAATATTTTCAAACTAGAATTTTTTAGGCTTGCTTGTTTATAATGAATGATTCATAAAATAATGTTTTTATTAGTTAGAACACCATTTACACAATATTGTAAATAAGATAAGATGTTAAATTACTGGAAACGGTCATTACAACTCCGAATGAATGCCCTAGTACAATTGTCACGCAGTAGAGCAGAGTCAAACTCACACCGAGACAAGTGGGTAGATTGAGTTGGGATAACATATAATTTTTATTTTAAGCATTTGCAAATATAATTTTTATTATTTTCTTATTTTAAGCATTTGCAAGTCTGTAAAAGATGAGAAAACAAAGCATGTACTTTCATATGTGAAAGAGAAGACAACCTAATTTCTTTAGGAATTTCAAATCACTAAATCATTAAAATTAAGATTAAGAAGGGAACAAACTTTATATGAAATATTAACAATAATACACATGGATAATCCATGCTATCTCAGAACTTCAATTCGTGTCTTAGTTTGTGGTTGTTTCGGGACTATCACGAATCTTATAATCTCATGAGAAAAATCGAATATTTTGTCACCAGAGAAACCGAATATTGGCCTTTCATTGTGGGTCTTTCATTCGATTCACTTTCTGTGCACAGCATCGCCAACTCTGTCACTTTCCACATTGCGCTCATATTGGCCTCTTTCACTACCCTTTTATCTAAAATTCTTTCAATATTTCCTCCCCGAATCATCGATCTTACCTGGACACAAAATCAGAATCCACAACACCATTAGAATTCTAATTCTCCAATATTTTCGTACCTATATATAGTTGCATTAAGGAAGCTTACCCACAAGACGATATGATTGTTTTCGCCAGAGACATTTGTATCCACTGGCTGTCTCCCAGATATTATCTCAAAAATCATAACTCCAAAGCTGTATACATCACTTTTCTCTATCAAATTGTGCGTACTGCTAAATATATATGTAACTTCAATAGTCTGACTGTACATTGCCAGTTGTTCTGGCCAGTTGTACTATCGTTTCTTGTTGTTCTTGATTTGCTTGAGCTTCTTTAGTTCAGCGCTTTTTCCTTTTCTGAATACACTGAATACTATTTTCGCTCTACTCACTGTCTGTTTTCCCAATTTTGTCTTCTCTGTATTATCTTCTTTGCTTCTTATTTTATCATGGTATCAGAGCTTAGGACGTAAGCCTCTTCACTGTGCCTGGAGAGCAGCCCGATCGTAAGAAGAAGAGCGCAGAGCCTACATTGTCTTGCAGACGAGAGAACGAGACACAAGATTCTTCACAGATATTGGAGAACAGTACGCAGTCTGTAATAAGCTCAAAAGATCGTTGGAGACAACAAGGAGCGAGAAAGAAGAACTACAGAAAGCTGAGAACAATTAAAGATTACATGAGCATTTAAAGAATTCATGAAAGATTCACAAAATTATTTCTTAAGAAGAAGTTTGCACAAGCAGCAGAGGAGAAGCAAGATCAACTATAAGATCAGCTCTGTGTACAGATCTGAGCCTTTAATCAAGATCAAAAAGGAGGACGAGCCAACGTGCAAGGATAATGTTTTCTTAACCATAAGATCTGAGCGTGATCAAGCTTAGCCATCAANAAGATTAAGACACAACTGTTAGATCTCATTAGAGAGAGATCAACGGTGAGGAGGCATTGTGGGGTGCGGAGAGGAAATTAAAATTTGTGCAAGTTGTGAGCCCGAAATCACTCAAGATCATTGATCTTGTCAGATCAACAGATCAACAGATCAACGATGGATATTGATCCCACTACGGACAAACATCTTCTCTTTGCAGAGATCGACAAAGAGATTAAAGAGTGAACGAGTTGAGTCTCCGCAATCATTCGTAGTCGTTGATCTTCAAGAAAGTGACACGCGTCTGGCGATCTCGTACTCCGGGAGGAAGCCAACAGAGGCTGAGGAGTAAAGTTCTCACGAAGCTCCAAAGAGTCAAAGTAGATCCAGACCGTCGATCGAAGTGGACATGTGGCAGGAGATCCTGCACTTCGGCGATAATCACTTTGGAAGAAAGAAGGATACGAGAAGCCAAAAATCTCGAAGGCCCGAAGCCCGGAGTTCATCTGGATCGTCCATCAACAAGGCCACGCGGTGCCAGATCCCTCACTTCAGAGACTTAGCATTCCGGAAGGTCTTGTGGAGCGAGATCTACCCGAAGTCCCAAAGTAAATCTGAGCCATTGAAGGCTGTGGACATGCGTCTATAGATCTGTCACTTCGAAAGGTTAACACTTCGGAGGTTTGTGGTGTTGTTCACCTCAGAACGCCCAAAGTTCCGAAGTAAACCTCGATCGTCCAAATCAACAGGCCACGTGGAGGCAAATCTCGCACTTCAGAGATTCGACACTCCGGAGGATTGCGAATATTAGCAAACGGAAACTCCCAAACACCGGAGTTCCGAAGAAGATCTTGACCGTTCATTTGCAAAGGCCTAAAGATCGTTGGATTTATCTCTCTCCAGAAAATTCGCCACTTCAGCACTTCATGAGTTTTGCGATTACAAGCAATGAAAAATCCCCGAAGCCCGAAGTCCCAAAGTATTTGTGGACCGTTGATCCTTGCAACCGGCTAGAAAGGAATATCACCCGAAGCCCCGAAGTAATTGAGGATCATTGATCTCAACTCAACGAGGACCGTCGTTCTTTGGAATAAGACTGTTATTCGGATATTCGTAGGAATTGAGACCTTCAACGTCGAAATGCTTGAAAACTCGGAGTGCATGGTTTACACCCCATGATCACATGAGAAGCTAAACTTCAATTTTTTCTGACTCTCGAGTAAACTCAGAAATCCCAATTCCGCCATTAGAGGGGATTCAGTTGCCAAAGCAGTGGTCATCCCCATGTTTTTCGGCCCGAAGTCACACAGAGGATTTCGTGGACCTGGTTTCAACACAAGACACAGGTAAGAACGCAAAACTCTAACAATTTTTTTTGTTAAATTTTTTTAAGATGGCCACCTCTAGCAATTTAGGATCAACTCAAGGACCGATTCTTCTTGGAAATAAATATGAGTTTTGGTCTCTTAAAATGAGATCCTTCTTGCAAGCACAAGAGTGCTGGGATCCAATGGATCTTGGATATGTGGAATCAGATCCAACAGACCTTGCTGCCATGACCAACCAACAAAGACTTGTTCAGGCAACACAAAGGAACATCGAGAATAAGACAAAATTCTGGATTTAAAACTCAGTGTATGACTCAATTTTCTAAAAAATCACAGGCGTTGTTACTTCTAAACATGCCCGAGACATCCTTAAATCATCCCACCAAGGAAATGATAGGGTCCAAACAGTCAAACTGCAGACTTTGAGGATGCATTTCGAGACTTTAAAAATGACAGAATCTGAAAACATTGATCAGTTTATGACCAGATTCATGGGAATTGTAAACTAGATCAGATTGATTGGTGAAGCCATCCCTGATCAACGAATTGTTGAGAAATTCCTCAAAAGTTTACCAAATAAATTTGAAATGGTTGTTACATTTATCCTTGAATCCAAGGATCTGTCAATTTTTTCAATGAATGAATTAATGGGCTCTCTATTGAAACATGAGACCAGACTACATCTCGAAGATGAGTCAACAACCAATGCCTTCACAACTCATTTCTCCTTCAGAAGAGGGAGAGGCAGAGGAAGAGGCAGAGGTCATCGAGGAAGAGGGAGCAATCCAAGTAACCATAACTCAAGTGAAGGTAATAGAAAACAAAACCCAAATCAGAATTTCCATGGTCATAGATCAACACATAACAATAATCAAAACTTCCAACCTCAAAGAGGCAGAAGGAGAAGATCAAATCACAAATCCAACATACAATGCTATTACTGCAAAAAGTTTGGACACTATGAATCTGAATGTCGAAAGAAGCAAGCAGATCAACTCTCAAGAAGAGAACATATCTCACATCATGAAGGAGAAACCTCAAAAGGTATGTTTCTCTCATGCCACAAGACTGAAGAACAACATAAAGATCTTTGGTTGCTGGACAGTGGATGCACCAATCACATGACAGGTAACAAAGATCTACTTTCATGCATTGATTCTTCAATTTCATTGATATTACACTTGGAAATGATTCTTTAGTCAAAGTTCAAGGAAAAGGAACTGTACCTATTCTTACTAAAAAAAATGTAAAGAAATACATACACAATGTCTATCATGTTCCAGATTTGACACATAATCTGTTAAGTGTAGGACAACTAATTGAACATGGCTATAAGGTACTTTTTGAAGGAGCATCATGTGGGATATATGATAAAACCCCTAGCAGAAAATTGATTTCTGAAATCCACATGACTCAAAATAGGATGTTTCGCTTGACCCTCGGAATTGCAAATCTGATCCAATCGTATGCACAAAGTGCATCCACCCTCAATGAAACTTTGGTTTGGCACACAAGATTTGTGCATCTACCCTTTCAGAGTCTAATTCTTCTACAGAAGCACTCCATGGTCAAAGGTCTCCCTGTTTTCAAAGAGGAAAATCCCCCATGTGAGTCTTGCATTCTTGGAAAACATAAGAGAACTAGTTTTCCACAGTCCTCCACTCACTCCAAACAACACTTAGAACTGGTTCACACTGAACTCTGTGGACCAATGCAAACAGAGTCAATAGGTGGTAGCGTTTATTTTATAACGTTTATTGATGACTTTAGCTGGAAAATTTGGATCTATTTTCTCAGACACAAGTCTGAAACCTTTGAAAAGTTCAAAGAATTCAAAGTTGAAGCTGAAAAACAGATTGACAAATATGCAAAATCTCTCAGGGCAGATGGAGGAGGAGAATACAGCTCCAAAGAATTTGCAATTTTCTAAAAATCACAAGGCATCATCATGCAAACTACAACCAGTTATACTCCACAACAGAATGGAGTGGCTGAAAGGAAAAATCAGAAAATAATGAACATGGAAAGAAGCCTTCTCAAAGAGAAATGTATGTCAAATACATTTTGGGCTGAAGCAATAGCATGCTCAACTTATCTTCTGAATAGATCTCCAACCACCAGTCTCAAGATGAAGGTCCCTCAAGAAACATGGAGTGGGACAAAGCTAAATGTTGCACATCTTAGGACAATTGGTTGCATATCATACGCTCACATACCTTTTGAATTAAGGAAGAAACTAGATGATAGAGGTGAGAAATGCATTTTTGTTAGCTACAATGAGACATCCAAAGCCTACAAACTCTACAATCTAATTTCAAAGAAACTAATCCTCAACAGAGATGTAAAATTGATTGAAAATAAGTTCTGGAGTGAGTCTGAAAATCAACCAATGGACGTTCATGATCCATTGCTGTCACATCCTGAAGACACAGAGAATTTAGGACAACAAACACATCAGCCTGCTCTTCCAAGATTGCAGGTACAAGGACAATTTGAAAGTTCTCAGGATAACTCAACTTCCAACATAAATTCATCCCCTGAACTTCAAAATCAGAGAACTCGAAGTTTGAGAGAAATCCATCCGTAGTTGGATGACATTGAAAAACACAATCTTTTTTTCTTCATGTCATGTCAACCTACATCTTTTTAAGAGACAGCTAAAGAGCCACATTGGGTTCAAGCCATGAAACAAGAGATTGACTCCATTGAGAAGAACAAGACATGGGATCTTGTTGATTTGCCCAGACACAAGAAAAGTATTGGTGTCAAGTGGGTTTACAAAACTAAACTCAATGAAAAGGGGAAGATTGAAAAACACAAGGCAAGACTTGTTGCCAAAGGATTCTCACAACAACCAGGTATTGACTATGGTGAAACTTTTTCTCTAGTAGCAAGGTTGGACACTGTAAGGACTCTCTTAGCCATAGCAGATCAACAAAAATGGAAAGTATACCAGATGGATGTCAAGTCAGCTTTCCTAAATGGTTTCTTAGAAGAAGAGGTTTATGTCGATCAACCACCTGGATTTGAAGTCCAAGAGCAACCAACCAAAGTGTATCCGTTGAAGAAAGCCTTGTATGGCTTAAAGAAAGCTCCAAGATCTTGGTACAACAGAATTGACACTTACCTGATCAAAAGTGGTTTCAGCAGAAGCCAAAATGAGCCAACTTTATACACCAAAACATATCAGCACGGTAAAATTCTGGTTGTATGTTTATATGTTGATGACATGATATATAACGAAAATCTTGAGTTAACCAGTTTTAAACATGCCATGAAGTCTGAGTTTGAGATGAAAAATCTTGGCATAATGAAATATTTTTTGTGGATTGAGGTTGATCAATCAACCAAAGTTATTTTTGTCTGTAAGCAGAAGTATGCAGTAGACATCATCAAAAGATTTTGCATGGAAGGCTGCAATCCAGCCGAAACTCCTATACCCCAGGCACAAAATTGAGCAAGCAAGATGAAGGACCTACAATGGATTCTACCCTGTACAAAATCTTAGTAGGAAGTTTGTTGTATCTTACAACAACTAGACCTGATATTATGTATGCAGCCATCCTTGTTTCCAGGTTCATGGAATCCCCCAAAGATTCTCACTAGAAGATGGAGAAAAGGATTCTGAGATATGTTGTAGGCACTCTCAATTTTGGCTTATGGTACACTCAGTCTGATGATAATCATCTCTTTGGTTACACAGACAATGACTTTGCAGGCAACATAGATGACAGGAAAAGCACCTCAGGACATGTTTTTCACCTATGCACGAACCTGATTTCTTGGGCGTCAAAGAAGAAACCCATAGTATAAATATCTTCTGCAGAGGCAGAGTATGTCACTGCTACCTCAACTTCCTATCAAGATGTGTGGCTGAGAAGAATATTGAAAGATATGTCACATACAAAAAATGAGCCAACTTTTATCTTCTGTGACAACACCTCAACAATTTCTCTATCCAAAAACCATGTGTTTCACAAGAAAAGTAAACACATTGACACTTGCTTTCACTTCATCCGCAAGCTAGTCAATAATGGTTACATTGCACTTCAATTTTGTGGCTCACGAGATCAAATCGCAGATATTTTTACAAAGCCACTAGGAAAATCCATTTTTTATTTTCAGAGACAACACTTGGGTATTATCAGTGCTGATGTTTGTCACTGTTGAGTTTAAGAGGGAGTGTTAAATATATATCTAACCTCAACAGTCTGACTGTACACTGCTAGTTGTCCTGGCCAGTTGTACTATCGTTTTTTGTTGTTCTTGATTTGCTTGAGCCTATTTAGCTCAACTCTTTTCCCTTTTCTGAATATACTGAATACTATTTTTTCTCTGCTCACTTTCTATTTTCCCAATTTCGTCTTCTCTATATTATCTTCTTTTCTTCTCATTTTATCACGTACTGGCATATCTGTTAAAAATAGTGGCCCTGTGAATATCAATGAATCCATTTTTCTATTATGATTTTCAATTTCATATAAATCGAGTGAACCAATATTAATTACTATAATGCACAAAGACAACAGAGAAGGAGAATTGAATGGGAAATGTTTAATACTCAGGATCAAGGTAGTCGAATGTGCCCTTCACATCTGTCGATGCATGGGTTGCTTCAGTGGACGACCCAAGCCTAGACAACCCAAAGTCAGATATATTTGCTTACATCCGCTCGCTTAAAATAATATTAGTATTTTTGATATCTTTGTGAATTATAAGAGGTTTGCATCCATTATGCAATTACTCCAAGCCTGATTGTTATTTTTATAAAAGCATTCACATCAGTCAATTGATATACATATATATACAGTCTAATTCATGGTTTTTTCAAGAAAGAAAGACTCTTACCTTAACCTGCATTCAATGCAATGTCAAGCCTAGTTTCCCAGTCAGTAAAATCTCTAAAGCATTTGGTCCTGTACAACAATAAAAGCATAGTTAAAGAAAACAAATATATAGCATTTTTTAGACTGTTTTACTCGATTAAACACAAGACAGGACAGCATGGGCCAGGATTTGAACCATACCATGGAGAATTCCCCCAAGTTTCCCTTGGACATATACTCGTAAATCAATATCTGGTTTTCACCTTCACAACAATATCCCACAAAGGACACAAGATTTTTATGGTGCGCTTTCGAAAGCAGAAACCTGTATTATACCCCATTTTTTTTCCAGTAAGTCACAGTGACCTTTTCACATATCTTTCTTTAAAAAATGCCCAAGTACTTATGTATAGATAAAAACATTTTATTTTTTATTACAATTTTTTTTGTTGTTTATATACGAAAACATGAAACCCTCACCAATTAAAACAATCATATTTACCTATGTGCAGAATTCCTTGTCTCCTTGTTTCTGAAAGTACTTTGTGTTAGGCAGCGGAAACAAAACAAAGCATATAACAGATCATAAAATAAGCAATACCAAACACCCATTAAACCAAGCACATCAATAATACATATTGACACACTGATTTATGTGGGAACCCAATGAGGGAAAAAACCACGGGCAATGATTATCGATATTCTTATTATTCAAGGGAGAATTACAATAGCCTTCATAGGCATACAATCATCCTCTCTTAACACACTCTTCTCTCTGCTCCTTACAAACGCTTGCACTCACATTGTACTCCACCTCTATGGGTATGCCCACATATATAACATCTATCACTCAATTATACAAATTGATCATGAATAAATCACATAGTTATACTAGCATTTCATAAATAGATTGCATGCATGTGCATGAACATAGTTGCATTCATGTGCATGTGCATGTGACCGCATGAAGAAATTCTTGGCATGTTTACAACAATCTCCACCTTGACAACAATTTACCTGATATATCATGTCCTTAATTAATTCATCACCTTTTCTGCAAGCCAAGAGAAGCCAAACACCACCGTAGCTTCTCTAACAAAATTGGTTTCGTAAACATGTCTACATAATTCACTTTTGTATGGATCTTTTCCAAAGACAGTCCACCTTCATCAACAACTTGTCTTACAAAATGGTACTTAACAAAAATATGCTTCATCTTACTGTGATAAGCTGGATTTCTAGCCAAATGAATAACACTTTGGCTATCGCAAAATACTTTCACCTTATCCTGCATCCTTCCAAACTCACCCAATAAAACCTGTAACCAAATTTCCTCCTTACATGCATGTGAAGCAGCTATATACTTTGCCTCTATAGTGGATAAAAAAACTATGTTTTGAATCTTTGACATCCAACTAACATGTCCTCCTGCAAGATTAAAGACATATCTTGAAGTGGATCTCCTTTTGTCCAAGTCACCTGCAAAATTTGAATCTACATAACCACAAACTGAATCTCTGGAACCATCATAGGTGATAGAATAACTATTTCTGCCTCTAAGATATAAAAGCACCCATTTCGCTGCTTCCCAATGCGCTTTTCCTGGATTTTCCATGTATCGACTAACAACACCAACTACATGTGAAATATCTGGTCTAATACTCACCATTTCATACATCAAACTTCCCACTGCATTAGCATATGGTACATGAGACTTATAATCATTTTCTTCATCATTACTAGGACATGAACATGAAGAAAGCTTGAAATGGGAAGCCAAAGGGATCTGTACGGGTTTCACATTATTCATATCGAATCTCATAAGTATTTTCTCCACATACTTCTGTTGTGATAACCACAACTTACCATTTTTCCTATCTCTGTGTATCTCCATGCCTAAGATTTATTTTGTTGCTCATAGATCCTTCATATCAAACGTCGTAGCCAACTAAGCCTTTAACCTATTGATTTCAACCATGCTCTTGCTTGCCACAAGAATATCATCAACATATAACACCAAAATAATGAACATGCAATTTTCCAACTTTTTAAAGTAAACACAATGATCATATTCACTCCTTGTAAAATTTAGGCTCATCATGAATGAATCAAACTTTTTGTACCATTGCCTTGGAGACTGTCTTAGGCCATACAATGACTTCTTGAGTTTGCAAACAAACCTCTTATTGTGATCCTAAACAAATCCTTCTGGTTGCTCCATATATATATCCTCATTTAGATCTCCATGTAGAAATGTTGTTTTAACATCTAGCTGCTCTAACTCAAGATCAAGTAAAGAAACTAGTGCTAACATAAAACAAATTGAAACAAGCTTCACAACTGGTGAGAAAATATCATGAAAATCAATACCTTCCTTTTGTCAATACCATTTTTCTACCATTCTGTCTTTATACCTTTTGACTTTATCATCAGCACCCATTTTTTAGTTTGTAGACCCACTTGCAGTCGACAACCTTCCTATCCTTTGGAATTTCTACCAGGTCCCATGTTTTATTCCTTTCTAAGGCATCCATTTCTTCATTCATAGATTTATTCCATTGAGCACTTTCAGATACCTTAATTGCTTCCTGAAAACAACTAGGTTCTCCATCAATAGAAACCAAAGCCATAAATGAAACATAATCGTCATACCTTGTAGGAGGATTCCTGACCCGTGAAGATCTCCTCAGAGATGGTTGAGGCATATCCTCAGTTTCCTAAATATTTTCTGCATCTACATCTTCATCTTCTTCTTCTGGAACTTCTTCATGCTCCTACCCTTCTGAAGATGGTTGAGTTTCCAACCAAATTTGTTGAACTTGTGGTACCTATTCTTGTCTCACTTCAACATCTACCAATTCTAATTTTAAGAGTGAGGATTCATCAAATACTACATCTCTGCTTATTATGAGCTTGTGGGAAGCAGGATCACATAGTTTGTACCCCTTAACTCCATCACCATAACCGACAAAGACATATTTCTTTGATCTAGGATATAATTTAGAACATTGATATTTAGAAACAAGAGCATAAGCATCAAAACCAAATATTCTTAGATTTGAAAAATCACATGGATGACCCGTCCATACCTCTTCTAGAATCTTACAGTTTATTGTAGTTGATGGTGACTGATTTATCAAATAACATGCTATAATAACTTCTTCTACCCACAATTCCTGTTGCATCTTGGCATTACTGAGCATTCTCCTTTCTCTCTTTAGAAGAGTCCTATTCATGCGTTCAATAACACCATTCTGCTGAGGAGTATAAACCGTGGTCTTATGTCTTTCGATCCCAACTTCCATGCAATAGCTCTCAAATTCCAAAAATGTGAACTCACCTCCATTATCTGTCCTTAAACACTTGATTTACATGTCAGTTCTCTTTTCAACCAAAGCCATGAATTGCTTAAAAGTATTAAATACATCAATTTTTATTTTAAGTAAATAGACCCAAACCTTTCTAGAGTAATAATCTATAAATGTCACAAAATATGACGATCCTCCAAGAGAAACTGTAGGGGATGGTCCCCAAACATCTGAATGAATGTAATAAAGGATACCTTTACTTATATGCCTTCTTGATTTAAACTTGTGTCTACATTGTTTTCCAAAAACACAATACTTGCAGAAATTCAAATTCAAAAACTTCAAACTTGGAAGTGACTTGCGATCAACCAATACCTTAAGCTCTTTCTCGTTCATATGACTCAAACGCTGATGCCATAAACGAACAGAGTCACTTGCATATTCAGATGCTACCACTGCTTGATTTACTTTTTTCCTTCCTTCAAGATGATAAAGGTTCGCGGTCCTCTTTGCCTTCATGACTACTAAGATGCCTTTGGACACCTTCAGTACTCAACCTTGAGTTATACACCTGTAACCAGCATAATCTAGAACTCCCACATATATCAAGTTCTCTCTAAGTTCGGGTACATGTCTTACATATTTTAATGTTCTTACATAACCATCATGCATTTTAATTCGAATTCTACCAACTCCAACAATTTTACAAGAAAAATCATTACATGTGGCTAGACACACTATAATCTAACAACCAATGTTGATGTTTATGTGAAACATAACAAGTAGACAATACCTCATCAACCATACCTGAACTGGAACCTGAACTTGTTTCATCTACATTAGCTTCCTTTGATTCTTTTGTGGAGTCTTCCTTGGATGCATTCTGTCTTTTCCAGCAATCCTTCTTGAGATGCCCATATTTTCTATAGAACCAACATTATTTCTTACTCTTCTTTCCTCTTGAATTATACCTTTACGTACCTCTCTGATTTTTCCCTCTTTCTGTAGATCGACCTCTGACCACCATTGCCTCTGCAGTTGAGGTTTCTTTACCGGATTTTTTTCTTATTTCCTCAGACAATAAAGCTCCCACAACAATGTCATAATCAATGGCATCTGTTGTGTTAAACCACACAGTTGTGACTAGATGGTCCCAAGACTCAGGCAACAAGCACAATAGCATAATCGCCTTGTCCTCATCTTCTAACTTTACTTCCATATTAGTTAATTGACAAATCAGAGTATTAAAAACATTCAAGTGATCAACAATTTTCGTACCTTCTTTCATCCACAAGTTGTACAACTGCCTCTGCAAGAAGAGTATGTTTAACAAGTTCTTTGTCATATACAGACTCTCCAGTTTGGTCCACAAACCTACTGTTGTCATCTCTTCAATGATGTTAAACAACACCTCATCTGTCAGACGCAAACGAATAGTATTGAGGGCTCTTGCATCCATATCCTCGGAGTCCTCATCTTTCATGCTTGTCGGTTGCTTTGAATTTCCAGCCAAGGCCTTTTGCAAGCCTTGTTGCACAAGTAGATCTCACATCTTGAGTTTCCATAGCGCAAAGCTATTCTTACCACTGAACTTTTCCACCTCAAACTTGAAACTCTACACTTTCACCATTAGAAAAAAAACTCCAAAACCACTGGTTATAAAAATAAGTCTCTTTATAGTGGAAGAGTATTATTATATTATAACTAAAATCCCCCCCAAAAAAAACTTTAATTAAAAGGTTTAATACTAAAATTTAATATATAAACCTTTTATTAAAACATAAAGGATTCGCCTTTTTAAAGGATAAAGGATATACGTCCTCCACCCACTTATGCCTTAAAAACGCTCCTTTAAACAAACAATATAATAATAATAGTCAACTCAGCTTTATTAATTTATTCTCCACGAATTTCATACCATGAACTTCCTACCATACTAAAAAAAAAAAGAAAATTAAATTTTTTTCTTGATCGTCGCACCTTGTATGAGTATCACTTGTGACGATTATGAATCGTCCTCTTCTTCTTCACTTTATGTTCCTTCAATTCTAAGCTCTGATACCACTTGTTAAGAAGCGGAAGCAAAACATAGCATATAACATAGCATAAAATAAACAAGATCAAACACCCATTAAATCAAGCACATTAATCATACACTTGACACAATGATTTATGTGGAAACCCAATGAGAGAAAAAACCACTGACAATGATTATCAGTATTTCTATTATTCAAGGGAGAATTACAATATCCTTCATAGGCATACAATCATCCTCTCCTCACACAGTGTTCTCTCTCTCTGCGTCTCGCACACGCTTACACTCACATTGTACTCCACCTCTATGGGTATGCTCATATATATAACATCTAACATTCATTATACAAACTGATCATGAATAGATCACATAGTTACAGGAGAAGTTTATAAATAGATTCATAACTGCATACATGTGCATGTGACCGCATGAAAAAATTCAATCCATTTTGCAGACCGCCATAAAAAACAGGCCCAAATCCTCCTTTGCCTTCCAAAACCACTAATTATTTCCTTATCTCGTTGTAACTAAATTCTGTGCATTGAGTTGATGCTAAGACGTGGCCCTTGTCGGTTCATTCAAAGGAATTCTCCCTGGAAGAACAAGAGTAGGATGATGTTACAAAATATTAAAATGATTTACACAATATACAAAATATATAGACCATAGGATGATGAATGTTACAAAATATTAAAATGATTTACAAAATATATAGACCATTAGAATGATCGTTGCTCTTATGTACATAAATACACAAAATCCTATATACACACCATCAGCCTTGCTTCGTTTCAACCTTCCACCAATTATTGTTGCAGCAATATATGACAAAAGAATTAACACTATCCCTTGAGCGACTGGCAAACTGATAATAAGTCTTTTACTGTTACGAGATTCAGATTTAGGGCACTGATTTCTGTCATCTTGATAAAGAAGTGGTTTCCCCGAAAGTCTATCAAACATAAAATACAAGACCATCAGAATATCTAATCTCAAATTTAGAAAATAGCCGGCACTGTACCACTTAGATTATTGTTCTCCAAATTACTGGAATGGATCTCTCAATATAAGCGAGTTACCGTGAAGAATACATAAGTTTATATGTTCACGTTCTACTGGAACATGTAATACTATGCATTTTTTCACAGCTATTAGGTGTAACATTGAAGAAATGATATAAACCAGAAAATCTTTCTATTTATAAATAAAATAATTTTGTTTTATAAAAAATACCTATATAGTAGGTGATGTTTGGCATAATGGGTTATATTACATATGTCAAACATTGGTTGGGAGGTCTGATTCTTATGTCATTCAAACGTTTAAACCTTTTCGACTTCTACACCATTTCATGTGAGAATCTAATTAAAACAATTTAATTAGATTCTCACATCAAATGGGCTAAAGTGTAATAGATGTAAAATTCTGAATGACATAAGAATGAAATTAGGTACACTAATTTAGTATTAATCTATGGATATGGTAATACATGATATGGAAGAGCACATGCATGAAACGGTTCCCTTAAGAAACTATAGATTATCCCAATTGCACGTTTCCATATTGTGATAAGGGTCAAAGTATTATTTTATTTTATTTAGCTTTTAATTTATAATACTTACATCGCCATATTTTTACCATAAGAATACTAGTAAACTCAAAACCATAGGGAAAGTTTTTCAAAGTTGAAGCTGACAAATCTATGTTCCAATTCTGCATTAACTAATGGTTTTCATGACGTGATATCTTTTGTCCATTTTTAAAGTGATATCATTTGTCCATTATTAAACATATCCATTAGACAGAAAACTTAGTGACCAAGACAAGCATAGATTCACGAGTTCATTCAGCATTCAGGCGACAAATAAAATGGACAAGAACCAGCATGACAGTGCTTTAATTATATTGATTCATTAGTGGCAAATTGCCTCGGTCCTAGCTACAAAATACATCAACAGTCCTTTGAATACAATGGAGGCACTAGCTGGGGACTATAAAATATCAGGACTGGGCCTCATTGCATCCCAATATCAGAATACATAGTTTGCATCTTTCTATGCCTCATTGTGCCACGTTGTTGGTGGATTTTGATCAAGTTTGACTTTGTAATTAAATCAGAAATTAAAAGAAAGTGGTGTGGTGCGATCTGATTAGTGGATTTTGACCAAATTTAGGTGGTTTTGTACTTTGTGTGTTGTGTAAATGGAGAATGTCATACTTTAAACCTGTTAATATTTGAATTTTGTTGGATAATTTTCTTTTATCATTTTTGTCTAAATTTTGGTTACAAATTGTTATAATTGCAAATTTCAATTGTTGAGATTGCATATTCAGAGAATACTAAGGTTTTAGAGGGTATTGAATCTATTTGTACAATAAAAATGTAAATCTCAACAAAAAAATGTCCAAATAGTAGAATGTTTAGATTTCTTCTTATGAAATGAGTTACATTTATAGCAAAATAAAAAATAAATTGAATTATGTGAGATTTTTTTGGATTAGTTTGAGTTTTGCACTTTCCAATATCTCATTCAAGATTGTTGAGCTATTCAAGAATTTGTTTGAATTCTATACTTTCTTTCTAAGATCACCAACTTCAGCTTCCAACTTATGACATGACTCTTCATTTTCGTTTACTTGATTCTTTAGTAATTCTTCTACCCTTTTGGC
>SNQJ01S0036766.1:23635-33637 GCA_010110895.2 Picea sitchensis
ATTGTGCATGGTGTATTGTGGTGTATTTGTGTAACTCTTATACTATTGTTCATTGCTCATTGGATATAGTTGAATGGTTTAAGTATAAGTTGAAAAATGTTTTAAATTTCACTTGATACTGATTCACCCCCCTCTCAGTATCAACAATAAGAGCATATTATGTGAGTCAACTTAATTTGTCTCTTCTTTTATTCTAAAAGATCTCAATCAACATAATATTTAAATGAAGGGAAAAAATAAATATAAAACATCATGTGAATGACTGGTTTGAAAAGAAGCCTACCTCAAAACAAGTGGTTATTCACTACCTACACAGACATAGAGAAATATTAAATGCATTAACATTGAACCTATGAAAATTCATGCCAATAGTCAATGACATGAGCAATGGTGGTCATGTGGCCGCAGTGTCTGGTCTCTTCGTGTGAACCATCTTTTGTTCCATGTCTACGTTTATCCATAACTACTAGATGCAGCGATTGCAACTCTGGTTGCAATTATCTCATTTCTTCAAAGATTATGTCCAACTAATTGTCTAGCTCGTTATTGCTTGAGATTTTTTTTGGATGTAGACCATATATGACGTTTCGAAACATCCAAAATTTCGAGTGGACACTCCACCCCTCATAAGGGATATAAAAAGATTGTATGGTAGAAAATATTGTTGAGTTTCATATTTATAAAATAGGAGAGAAAGGGACCGTTGAGGGAATGAGAAAAGGTAAACTAAATTATGGGAAGTAGTCGTTGAGATTGGGAGATGAGAAATATTATTTAATGGTGATGAGAAAACATATTGAAATAGACGATCAAATTAGTCGGTTATATTAGGGGAGAAATAATAATAAAATATTTAGAAATAGTCGTTAATTTCATTAAATGAAAAAGAGGGATAATGGTTAGAATGATACTTTAATTAGAGGAGGAAATTAGAAAGATTCAAGAAATCAAATTAAATAATATAAAGGATTTGCAAAAATTAAAGCAAGAAAATAATACAGGTAAAAATATTTAAAAGAGGGATAAAAATAAAAATAAAATCAAAGGAAGTAGATAGATTGAATAGGGTAGTGATTTCAGACAGATGTAGAGCCACGATGTTGGGATGGGGGAGAAAAAAAATAGGAGAAGATGAGAGGAGAAAGGATGGAAACCAAAAGGACTAAGATCTAAAAAGAGGGTGCCTAATGGTCAAGGTGATGTATGGTGGGATTCTGGGATTGGCTCAGCTTGTAGTCATCTTTCTGGTTAAAGGTATTTAGATGTTTTTCAATTTCAGGGGCTTCCCAAATGAATCCGGAGGAGTAATGTGGGGCGGAGGCTATAATATTTGTTTGGTCAAAGCAAATCAGGTTCTTGGAATGAAAAGAGTGTTCGTTATTTTCATCATGTTTCAATTTTACAAGGATTATTCAAGACATGTATACAATAAAAAACAATTAGTGATAGCACTCTCTTTGAAAAGGTGAGATGACCAAATTTTATTCTTTCCATAGATTGTAATAGTTTTTTTTAGAGAAGATTGTACTATATATCTAGAGGCATTTAAAAAAAGTTCCTTTCAAAAAAATTTCAATCTATATTAAGTTGGGTAAGGTTTTTGATGAGTTGGTAATGGATATCTATTCAGTTTTTGTTGAACATATATCATAACTCCCTGGCCTCTCTTCAATACTTCGTTCTCTGCTATTTTGAAGATTGCTCTGTGCATTAGAAAAAATTTCTTGGAATCATGATTTATCAATATGTGGAATCTTTAGCAAATATAGGTCTGAAAATACAAAAAGAGGATGTTGTAGGACAGATGCCATATGTTTTTGCAAGAGTTGACTCTAGGTTGTAATAGAGCCAAGCCTTAGCACATTTTAAATGAAATAAAAAATTATCACTCAGAACTTGACTTGGGTTGCATGCAAGAAAATTCTGAGATAACCACGAACCACTTTTGATTGGAAGTTTCCCCTTCCAACCCGAGAGGAATATCTTGAATATAAGTCATGATAGAGTATTCAATAAGATTAACAGTGGGCATATCTGTGGGTAACAGAAGGCTTTGAGGTTTTTAGAGTTAGTGGGTTGGACCGGGAGGTATTCCATTGGGCATGGAGTCAAATGATCAAGCAAATAATAAGAGTGTTTCGACAATGGAAATCCATGGAATAGAGGCAAGGTAGAAGATGATTACAAAGAGAAGGATCTATAAAAGTATGGCAGTAGAATAGGGAGAAAACATGTCAAAATGCAAGGAGCACTTAGCAATGAGTGAATTCCAAGCATAAATCAATGGAAAAAGATGGTTGGGACAGAGAATCTATCCAAGGATGAATTCTAAACCTTCATATCTCTACAAGAAACAACCTATAACATGTCCTACAATAGAGAATCTAACAAACGAATGAATTCCATTACAAACACAGTCACAAATCAAGAAGAAAATGGAAATAAAACCAAGTGAAGTGATGCAAAAAATGAAGCAATAAGACAATCTCTGCAAACAAAATCACAAGAATCTCTCATATAGATCAAAAATTCTTTGCACTCTTTTATTAAACATGAAAATAAATGCTACATCCTAGGAGTACTACTCCTGTCTCTCCTTTCCCCCCTCCTATTTTCTTCTTCAAGAAGATACAATAATATATGTCTTCGGCCCCCTTTTGAATAACTGAAAAATGATTCGGAATCCAAAAGAAAACCCTCTAGAAATGAACAGGTATTTCATGTAGATATTGAGGTCGAAATCCTCCCTGGGAGGTCAAATTTCCACACAAAAGATAACAACAGTTACCATCAATTTCGGAAACTCTCTGCCATAGAAAATAGGCCAAACTGTTGAAAATGGGGTTGTGGTTATGGTTATGTATCTATAGAATAATGATAGTTGTGTATAAACTAAAAGAGGTTTTTGTTCATCTATTTTTTCTAAGAAAAAACCTCTCTCAGTCCCCTGAGATCCATTTCCATTTTTCCCAGATCTACACTTTACAAACATGTGTCAAAACAGGAAAATATGAGATCTGAAAATTAGGTCTCGGAGATGGATTCGATTCTCCCAATATGTGACACCTCTAGGAAAACCGAGAGATTTTATTGATATATGATGTTTTTGGCACAAAAACCTCTGACCATTTCTCAAAATGATATTCGAGTCGCTCAGAATCATCATTTGAAAATGATGACTCAGCACAGTAAAAAACACCACATTTCTGAAAACAAACCTCATCTTGTGGGGGACTTTTGACTTCCTTCCCAAGATCCAAATTAAATTATGAAGGAACCAATGGAAACCTTAGGATCTGTAGATGTCAATTGACTATTTGAGCGCACAAAACGACCTCTCCACGGTTGAGAAAACTGATTTTTGCTGAGGCAGTTTATCCACTAAAAACAATCTGCGATTTCGGTGGCTATCAGGCCGAAAACAAGGGTATATTAGCTGTCAAAAATCTTGGTTTTCGGTGGATAAAAGTGTGATTTCGAAGCACCGTAAGCCACCGAAAGTCCCGAAACCCCAATTTCGGGATTTCGGTTTCGAGAAACAGAGCAGTGGTTAAAAATCTTTATGTTGGTCGAACCTCCGATGGCCGAAACCCCGAAATGGTGATGTGGCATTTATGTTAAACCCTATTATAGTAATTTTATGTCATTTATTGCATTCTTTTCACGCTTACTTGTGATCTCTTCCTCCATGTGGCTTGATGTGTGGTGCTTGAATGCTTGGCCTCGGCTGATACACTTTCAGCAGCTAATGGCATATGAAACCCGAGATTTAAGCTACCGAAAGTCTACACTTTTGGTAGCTAAAAACTATAATTTTTTTCCTCCTAAGCTACCAAAAGCCAAAATTTCAATATTTGTTCCAACATAGGCTCCATCTATGGATGGTGCTTTCTTGTAAAGTGCCAAGAACAGTAGATCGTGTGCCTTCATCCATTGGGCAACCCAAAATCATCTTTATCAAACTCTGAACCCTGTCACTTTACTTGCAGCTTTCCAGAACAAAAATCGCTTGTTCATTCATTGGGCTATGGAGTCATAATGCTTTAAAACAAAACCATACTGGATTCGAAACTGAACTAGAAACATATTAAAAACCACCGCTGAAATCTAATGCTCAAAGTCAAGCTTATTTATATACATCACCTACTCTAACTACTGAAAAATTCCCACTGAATCAAATGATACGAAAATGCCAGTGAGACCAATCCAATAATTGTCTACTTATTTGAAATTTTCTCACGCTTTCTTTGAGCAAGCTGAAAAAGGAAACTGAAAACTCCCATCTGACCTGTTGGTGATCATGAATTTTCAAACCTTTCATCGATTATTGTGACAAAATATTCATGACATAACATACTCCTTCATTAAATGAATCTAAAAGATCAGCAAAAAGATCTTGGAAAAATATACGATCCTGAGGTTTTAAAACATCCAGAACTACTCTATGTTCTAATTTATAATGCTCAGGATCATTCTCGAAGAGAATATCTTAGCACCCTTGAAGATCATCTGCAATAGCATCTCCACAATCATGGCACAATCTTGGTTGAAGACCCTCATCCCTCCATGAAAAATCTGTAGCAAGTTGTTCTACAGAAATGATGAAATAATCATCACTATACTCATCATATTTAGATTCAACAGATAACTCAAGAGGGACATCAGTCAAACAAAAAATTGGGACATCAACTGTGGATCTCTCAAGCAAAGGAAACTCTGTTACTATCTCTGGCATATTGTTTATTTCAGAATCATACTTCTGCAAATCACAGTCTAAAGAATTATTGAACAACAAACTTTCTTCGGGATCATTAAACATGACAACCATATCTTTTTCACGAAACAAAACAGAGTCTAAAATATGATATCCTGGCAGGAAATCATCATAAATAGGTTCACTAACTTCCTGTAAAGTTCCATCAAATACATGACTGTCATCATTTAAAAACAGATTTACATCTTCAGAAATGGAAGAAGTTTGACACTCATCTCTGGGACTGTGTGAAAGTTGCAAATCTATGTGAGTAGGGGTTGTAACATAGTTGTTCAGGAGCAGGTCTATCTCTTCTTCTACAGGTTGATCGTGATGTTGAATATTTTCTTCTTGAGTATGTTCACAAGATTCAACTTCTTTATGAGCCAACTCTTCCTCATACTGATCATCTTCATCAACTTGAGAAATTTCTGATATTTCTTCCTCCTCTTCAAGAGGATTTGTTTGATCATTTTGTCTTATGAATTCTATATTACAACAATCTTAAAAAAGTATTTCAGCAGAGTAGATTCTTTTACAATGTTAATGAAAAAGTATGCAAAAATCTTTCAATGAAGGAATATTGAAATGGGGTAAAGATTTATACCAGAGTCTAGCATCTTTTTCCAATGAAAAAATAAACAATTTCATGAGGACATCTTCATGATGTACATTTAATTCCTCCATAAGCTTGTGGAATTCAAACAAGTGTTGAGCGGGATTGTCGTCCGCATATTCTCCAAATTTAGGAAGGACATCTTCTCAAATTTTAATGTCTAGAATAGTGTTTGGAAAGCCATAAACATTTGTAAATTACAGAGGAGAAAACCTTGCAGCAATTCGAGTAGTGAATGAATTCGACATTTGAGACCAGTGGAGTTGCCAACAAAATCATGTAGAGTCTACGAACCAAGGAGTCGCCAAGTGAATGATCACAGCCAATCGAATGCCTATCCCTTGTTCACCATCAAGAGATAGATCTGAACTTTGTCGTATCCCAGGGAAGATAACTTCGTCCTCCATCCCCGACAATGGCGCCAAAAAATGTTGTTGCAAGAGTTGACTCTAGGCTGTAATAAAGCCAAGCCTTAGCACATTTTAAATGAAATAAAAAATTATCACTCGAAACTTGATTTGGGTTGCATGCAATAAAATTCTGAGATAACCACGAACCACTTTTGATTAGAAGTTGAACCTTCCAAACCGAGAGGAATCTCTCAAATATAAGTCACAATAGAGTATTCAATAAGCTTAACAGTGGGCAGATCTATGGGTAACAGAAGGTTTTGAGGTTTTTAGAGTTGGTGGGTTGGACCCGGAGGTATTCCATTGAGCATGGAGTCAAATGATAAAGAAAATAATAAGAGTGTTTCGGAAATGGAAATCCATGGAACAGAGGTGAGGTAGAAGCTGATTACAGAGAGAAGGATCTATAAAAGTATGGCAGCAGAATAGGGAGAAAACATATCAAAATGCAAGGAGCACTTAGCAATGCGTGAATTCCAAGCATAAATCAGTGGAAAGAGATGGTTGGGACAGAGCATCTATCCAAGGATGAATTCTGAACCTTCATATCTCTATAAAAAACAACCTATAACATGTCCTGCAATAGAGCATCTAACAAACAGATGAATTCCATTACAAACACAGTCACAAATCGAGAAGAAAATAGAAATAAAACCAAGTGAAGTGATGCAAAAAATGAAGCAATAAGATATTCTCTGCAAACAAAATCACAAGAATCTCTCATATAGATCAAAAATTCTCTGCTCTCTTTTATTAAACATGAAAATAAATGCTACAGCCCAGGAGTACTACTCATGTCTCTCCTTTCCCCCCTCCTCTTTTCTTCTTCAAGAAGATACAATAATATATGTCTCCGCCCCCCTTTCGAATAACTGAAAAATGATTCGGATTCCAAAAGAAATCCATCTAGAAATGAATAGGTATTTCATGTAGGTATTGAGGTTGAAATCCCCCTGGGAGGTCGAATTTCCACCCAAAAGATAACAACAGTTACCATCAATTTTGGAAACTTTTTGTCATAGAAAATAGGCCAAACTACTGAAAAATGGGGTTGCGGTTATGGTTCTGTATCTATCGAATCGTGATAGTTTTGTATAAACCGAAAGAGGTTTTTGTTAATCTTTGTTTTCTGAGAAAAATCCTCTCTCAATTCCCTAAGATCCATTTCCATTTTCCCCAGATCTACATTTTACAAACATGTGTCAAAACAGGAAAATATGAGATCCAAACATTAGGGCTCGGAGATGGATTTGATTCTCCCAATATGTGACACCTGTAGAAAAACTGAGAGATTTTATCGATCTATGATGTGTTAGGCACAAAAACCTCCGACCATTTCTCAAAATGATATTCGAGTCGCTCAGAATCATCATTTGAAAATGATGACTCAGCATAGTAAAAAATGTCACATTTCTGAAAACAAACCTCATCTTGCGAGGGACTTTTGACTTCCTTCCCAAGATCCAAATGAAATTCTGAAGAAACCATTGGAAACCTTAGGATCTGTAGATGTCAATAGACTATTTGAGCAGGCAAAATGGCCTCTCCGCGGCTGAGAAAACTGATTTTTGCTGATGCAGTTTATCCACTAAAAAATATTTGCGATTTCGGTGCCTATCAGGCCGAAAACAAGAGTATATTAGTTGTCGAAAGTCCTAGCTTTCGGTGGCTAACAGTGCAATTTCGAAGCTTCGTAAGCCACCGAAAGTCCCGAAACCCCAATTTCAGGATTTTGGGTTTCGGGAAACAAAGCAGTGGTTAAAAATCTTTATGTTGGCCAAACCTCCGATGGTCGAAACCCTGAAATGGTGACGTGGCATTTATGTTAAACCCTATTATAGTGATTTTATGTCATTTATTGCATTCTTTTTGTGCTTACTCATGAGATCTTCCTCCATGTGGCTTGATGTGTGGCGCTTGAAGGCTTGGCCTCGGCCGATACACTTTCGACAGCTAATGGCATATGAAACGTGAGATTTAAGCTACCGAAAGTATGCACTTTTGGTAACTAAACACTATAAATTTTTTCCTCTTAAGCTACAGAAAGCCAAAATTTCAATATTTGTTCCAACACCATATAACAAAATGAGTATGACTGGAATGTATCAAGTACAAAAAACCAAAGTCTTAATTGTAAAGTATGAGAGGATTAAAGATGGTACCAATCATAAACAATAGCACTTTGTAATTATGCTTTTCCAATTTTTGAGGTCCAATTTACTCTTCACGAGAGTGGCTAACTTATAGTCATTCTTCCATCATTTTTGTGCAAAAGTGACTAGTATTTCTCAGGTAAAGGCAGGACTAAGGAAGGTTGTCAGAAGTAAGGCATAGGATGGGTGATAGCACATGTAGGAAGTGTTGAAAACTCTCTAATCTCAGTTTTTTATCTTATCATAATGGTCATACCATTAGAGGACATTTCTTGTATATGTACTATATATAAATTATTGATGTACATATTAATTGACTTGGCTTAGTGTCTTTTCCGCCCATCTTTTGTTTTCTTGATCTTGTTAGTTATATTATTTTCTTGGCTATATTTTATTGTTCTCGTTTTGACACATTTTGACAGTGGTATCAAAGCATGATATTAATCTTATGAGCCTCGTAGTTTATAAGAGTCCCATAGTTTTTAGGGCCTGGTAGTTCATGGTAGTTTTTCCATGGAGTTGAAGTGCAGTGAGAATGTGCAAGGAAGGAAGTGTAAATCAAGCCTAAAGTGAGGTAGATTTGAATTGTAGGAGAATACATGTACATAAATTGATTAATGGAAATCGTGTGTTTATGCCTCCATTGTTGTATGCTTTCTCTGTATAGTGTTTATGCTATGTGTATGAACCTCTGCAAATTTGGATGCATTTGAGTGGTAATGAACGAATTTCGGTTGGAATCATTAAATATTGATAGAGTCCTGGTGGTAGAGGGGAGAAGTATGATTGGTGCCTAAGCACGAAACTCAACAAAATCATGGGATTTTCTTGTGGTAATGGAAATGATTGTAGGCTCCATTCAATATTTTTTCTTTCTTCTATTCGATGTATGCACATTAATGTCAGTTGAGGGTTAAATATCTGTTTGTAAAATCTGAGAGTTTGAATACGTTGAACACCCACTTCTATAATTCATTATGTCATTAAATAAGAGATAGGATTGTTGAATGTGGAGGCCTCACTCTCATGAAGGAAAGGATACGCAGTCCTATAGCAATTTGTAGAGCTAAATTGAATCTAGATCATGGTTGTATCATTCCAAGAAAGAGACTGCCAAGAGGTATCGCACGATCTGCACAAAGAAAATGATTATTTGGTTTGTTGGTTTGTGGAGTTGATTGATTGCAAAGATGTTTGGTGGAGGTAGCCGACGAACTGTTTGTTGTGTAACCGACAATATAAAGGAGCCTCCATTTGTGAGAGAGAACCATTTGTTGTGAGGGGAGAGCAATAGAGCCGCCAACGTGACAAAGGAATAACATGTTGTAGCTTTTCCACCTGAATGTGAAGAAGCCGACAAGATGAATTGTGTGTTGCAAATCCGTCACTCGATCTGCACAAGGAAAAAGCCGATTTTTCAAAGGGTAAAGAAGCAGCGTAAAAAAAATTAATAGTTAATATATAAAAAAAAAGGTCTTTTATCATTTAAAAAACAAAAAAGGAAGTCGTACTTAAAAATATTTTTATTTAAAAAGAGATGTGAGATTAATATTGGAATAGTAAAGAGTTTATGGCATTTAGTTAAGTCGGTATTTTTTTATGGGGGGGCACCATTTTGGTTTGAGGACCAAGTAAAGGAGCACTTGAAGAAGCATGGTGAATTTGCACTGGTAAAGTGACCATACTTGGGCTACGTTTTCATAGAGTCACCACCACTAGCAAAGAGATGGCCCATTCTTAGAGTGCATAGTGGAATTGGCACTGGAATCAACATTTCATAACCTTTAACCAGGTGGTCATTTCTTCATGTTAACATTAGACAACCAACGATACAATGAAGCTCAAAGTGTAAGACAAAGAAAAGAACAGATTTGATGGTACACATTCCATATACTATAGTGGTGTTATTTTTTATGATTGAAGAAGCACATGTTTTTATGTTATCATCTTTTAATTTTTTTGAAGTTGCATGTAAATAATCTATAAAGTTTTTCATAAAGAATATTAAAATATTGCTTTATGAGGGTTATAGCTTTATGCAAGATCCCTTAAAAACTTTTGTAGTGATAA
>SNQJ01S0036766.1:33692-54410 GCA_010110895.2 Picea sitchensis
CAAGGGAAACTTAAGGAGTTAAAAGGTGCATTCGTTTTGCAATAGAACTTAAAGGAAAGACTTTGATGTGTATTTAAGGAGTTATAAGGTTTTGTATGCAGGAGTTTTCTCCATTGATTGTAATTGGAGTTATAAGGGTTTTTATTTTGCCTTGAACATGTAAAGGTGTTATAAGGGGTTTTTTAAAGTTTGTAAAAGGAGTTAGAGGGGATCATCCTACATAATAAAATTGCATATTTGTCTTTGCATCTTTGACCCACCCGAAATTGAATAAGGGGGTCTTAGGATATTTATGTGTGTGTCTTTGTTGGTTGTGGAGCCTGATTATCTTCCTGATTTATAGGTCTTTTACTTTCAGCCTAGTGTTTATACCTTAAAGTATTTACACCCCAAAAGTATGTACCTCTTCCTGTGAGAGTACCCCCTCTGCTGAGAATGCACAAGGGCCCTATCCCCGGTTGAGAATCTGAGGGGCAAATGAGGCCCCAGTGAGGAACTGGTAAAGCGTCCCAGATATTAGGGATTCAGTAAGAAGCCCCTTAAGAAAAAATTGCCTTATAAAAAGTATATTGTAATTTCATTATGCATCTGGATCACGTTCATTCTCAAATTCATGAGATCCTGATAGAGATTATATTAGGAGTTTGCCCTAGAAGGCAACCCTCTTTATGAGAAATGTATTGCAGCTAAGGGATGATAGTGTGTATTTTGAGAGAGAGACTATGAGAGAAAGAGGAGATTCTACGATGAGTTTTATGGAGTGAAGTATCCCTTCATTTGCTGAATAATAATGAAGGAAGGACTGGCAATTTCTCCATGGATGTAACCCATATCAGGTGAACCATGTATAAATCGTATGTCTCTCTTTATGGTATGTGTCTTATTGTTTTGTTTCTGCATTTGTTTTATTTTGTAGCTCCGTGATCATTTTTCTAACAAGAAGCTGTTGGTATCGGAAATGGAAGTAACTTCATAAAAGAAAGAGGTTCTGGCCGGATTAAAGTGGGACAATGTCGAAGATGAAGAGATTTAGGGTGAGAATTTAATGGATTAAAATTGCAGTTATGAAAGATGTAGATAGGAAGACTATTTATATCAGAAGGATCTATTCCACCATTGAGCGGAGTAGCAAATAAAATAAATCGACCATGAAGGGCCGAAGAATGGGAGATTCTTAAGCCAGGAAAAGGCTCTAACAATGTGTCACAGCTAAACTGTGATTAACAATGGCCTAAATTTGAGAAAGAAAAAACAACGAAGCGATTTGATGAATGGCGTTGGCCAGGTGTATGAAAAACCCTCGGCGTCAAATAAAGGTATTTCTAATGAGAGATTATTTATTATGAAGATGTCGGGAAGGTGGAGTGCATGTTCCAAATCATTTAAATGAATTTAATATGGTTACTATCAACTAAGTTCTATAAAAGTGGGACTTTGATGATGAGGTTAGGGCTCTTCTAATCTGTACTCTCATTGAGAGAAAGCTAGGCTGAAACTTAGTCATAGGCTGCTAAGTAACTCATCTCTGGTTCAAATGCTAAAAATTTATTGATGTTGTTGATTATCATTGAGGAAATGTGATGGAAAATCAGAGGTGAGACATCGGGTAATGTGGTGAACATGGAGAGCAGGGGAAGACAAGAGGATAGAAGAAAGGGCTCAGGAAACCCGCGAAATTCTAGGAAGAAGCGAGGATCTAAATCCGGACTTGGAAAGATAAAGTGTTGGGTGTGGGAAGAAAGGACATTTTGAGAAAAATTTGCAGGCTCAAAGAAACAAAGAGATGGATAAGGGAGAGAAATGGGAAAGCAAATGTAGCAATTGATGTGTTACAGATGCTTTGATTCTTCTGTAGATAATAATTTTGAGTCTTGGATAGTAGATTAAGGAGCATCATTTCCGCGCCACCCCCATAGGAAAGCATTTTCTAGATTATATTTCAAAAGGTGATTTTGGACAGTTCATTTGGGTGATAATAAACCATCGAAATTGGTGGAATGGGAAGGTAAAAATAAAGAATGGAAACCAATGGTTGTTGAAAAGAAGTAAGACATGTTCCCAAATTTAAGTAAAGAAATATGATTTCCAGCGAGTAGGTTAGCAAGTGAAGTTGTATATCATATTCTGGATAAGGCATTAAGGAAGGTCATCAAGGATCATTGAGTGATAGCGAAAGGAGAGAAGATATGTACATTGTATCTAATATGCTGGTAATATTGACTCTTCTATATCTTTAGCTTCCTACGAGAATAGATATATAGCACTATGGAATTATAGGGCACAGGACACATGAGTGAGAAGGTATACAAATCCTTTAAAAGAAATTTGTTACTTGAGGATCATAAACAAATTAGTTGGACCTGTGACATTGTGTTTATGGAAAACAAAAAGTGATTTCACCGGAGTTGGAAAAGAAAAGAAGAATAGAGAAAGGTTAGAGCTTGTGCATACAGATGTATGGGGACCATTTCCGGTATATCCATCTCTTGGTGGCTCTCATTATTATATTACTTTATTGATGATACAACTAGAAAAACTTAGGTTTATTGCATTGAACAAAAATGCGATGTTTTTATTACTTTTAGAAATGAGAAAGCTTTAGTTGAATAGAGAACCGAGAAAAGGATTTGAAGTGTCTCGGATCAGATAATGGAGGTGAATCTTTCAACAAGGAGTTTGATGATCACTATTCATGCGCCCTTAGGATTAAGTAGAGAGAGGAAAGGCAGTTCCCTTGAACACCATGAAAATGAATTATTAGCCGAGAAAGGATGAAGCAGGACAATCATGGAAGCGGTCACAAAAGGAGTATGAATTACATTGGTTTTGCCCTTACAGTTTAGGAGAAGATATGTTGTAGATATTGTTGTTTACTTAATAAGCAGGGAGGACCTTCAAGCTCTTTGATGGTAGAATTCCGGAGGAGGAATGGGCAGGAAAAAGGTAAACTATTCTTTTGAAAACTTTAGGTTGTGAAGCATTTATCCATATTGATAAAGAAAATAGAACAAAGCTTGAGGCAAAATCAAAGTGTGCCTTTATTGGATATGGTGTGTATGATTTTTTGGTTATTACGTATGGGATTATGAAAATAACAAATCATTAGGAGTAGAGATGTCATATTCAATGAAAGGTCATGTGCAAAGATGGAATTCTGAGGGGAAAGAAAGCGGGGAAGCTTAGAAAAACAGAATACATAATTGCTTGATAGGATCAACTGAAAAAGAAATTCAAGGAACACGAAAATCAAAATGTACAACGTGAGGGTATTGAGTACCTCAAACACACAGAAAAGTGTTAGAAGATCTACCGGAGTTAAGTATACACCCTGAGCGATACTCTCCTTCATTATATTATTATTTATTGTTATTTGATTACAGGTAGACAGATGTTATGAAAGAAGCGATCATGAGGTAGACACAAAAATTAGGAAGCCGAGGCATGAAGTGGGAAATGGATTCCTTGGAAAATAACCAGGATTGGGACTTGGTTTAGTTTCCCATGGGAAAAAAAGCATTTCAGATTAAATGTGTTTACAAGTTGAAGGGAGAAGGTGGAGGAGGAAAGCGGTACAAGACTAGACTTATTGTAAAGGGGTTACCTGAAAATAAAGTTATAGATTTTGATGAAACATTTTTCTCTATTATTAAAATGACTTCAATTAGAACTATTTTAAGTCTTGTAATGATGAAGATTTGCATCTTGAGCGATTAGATGTAAAAAAACTTTTTCTCCATGGGGATTTGGAGGAAGAG
Organism: Picea sitchensis; assembly: GCA_010110895.2. Classification (NCBI taxonomy): domain Eukaryota; kingdom Viridiplantae; phylum Streptophyta; class Pinopsida; order Pinales; family Pinaceae; genus Picea; species Picea sitchensis. The sequence goes on from SNQJ01S0036766.1 coordinate 37,448, forward strand.
ATTTATATACAACAACCATAGAAATTATGAGGAGTCAAGGAAGGAGAATTTGGTATATAGGTTGAAGAAGAGCTTATATGGCACAAAAGCAAGCTCCAAAGCTGAGTGGTATCCCCGAAGTTTTAGCCGGTTTATAATGAGGAATAAAGTTATATTAGATGTCATTACGATCAGCATGTGTTTATTTTAAAAGGTTAGGAAATGGAAGCTATATTATCTGCCTATTATGTAGATGACATGCTTGATATGAGTCTAATATCACGGAAGATATAAATGTGCTCAAAAATAAATTAGTCAATTCTGACTGCGATGAGATTTAAGGTGCTGCAAAGAAAATTATTAGTATGAGAATAACAAGAGAAAAAAAAAATGCATAAGAAAGCTGACATTGTCTCAGGGTGAGTACATAAGAAGGTGTTGGAGAGGTTTAGAATGGAATGCAAAACAGTTAGTACACCTTTGGCGACCATTCAAATTAACTAAGGAAATGTCCCAAGACACGAGGAGGAGATAGAATACATGTCGAGGGTCCCACATTCATGTGATTGGCAGTAGCAATGGTTTGCACAAAGACCCAGGATGTATTGCCTGTCGTTAGGGTTGTCAGCTGGTATATGGAAAATCTAGGTAAAGAATATTGTGAGGTAGTAAAGTGGATTCTAAATTATTTGAAATTACTACCACATGCATTATGTTTTGGAGAGAGTTTAGACACTTTCTGAGGATATATTGATTCGGATGGCAGTGATAAAAAGGCAATGAGGAGAACTTCTGAGGGTATGTTTTATAGGTGGAACAAGCGATCAGTTGGATTCAAAAGCTGAAAAGGTTATTTGCATTTTCAACAACGGAGCTGAGGAAATATGTTATTTACTTCGAACTTCAAATCAAAGATGATTTGGCCTGAGTTTATGGAGAATTAGGAAAGAAGCGAGAGAACAACAAGTTGTACTATTACAGTCAGAGTTCCATTCACCTCGCAAAGAACTCAACCTTCCATTGAAGACTAAGCATATCTGAGTTGAGTACCTGCTTTCATATGATCCACCTTAGAAGATGGACAATTGAAACTAGAAAAGATACCCTGCTTAGCAGAATCCTTGAGACATGTTAACAAAGGGAGTAACCCGGGGGAAACTGAGTTCTTGCTCAGTTCCAGTTGTTCTTCAAGAATGAAGATGAAAATAAAAAATTTACTAGGTCGAAGGTTAGAGTCGGCATATCTGACAGCCGGTGGAATTGTTAGAGATCAATCTCCAAGTAGGAGGGTATTGGTTGTCAGAACTGATTATCTTCACGATTTATAGGTCTTTACTTTTCGGTCGTGTTTATACCCCATGATATTTACATCCCAGAAGTATGTAAACTCTTCCATGATAGAAGTCTGGAGAATTACCCCCTCTGCAGTCGAGAGGATATCTGATTTTGAGAGAGTCACGAAGAGACAAGTAGGGTTAGGAAGCTGACGTCCTCACAGATAGAACCGAGGGTGAAGCCTGAAGAAAAACCTCCTTTTAAAAGTATATTGTAATTCCATTGTAAATCTGGGCTAGTTCATTATAAAGGTTCTTGAGGATCGAATGGTAGAGATTATGTTAGAAGTTTTTTTCCACTAGAAGGCAACCCTCTTTTATAGAGGAAATGTATTATGACTATGGATGATAAGTGTATATTGTATTACGAGGAGAGGATATTGTGAGAGAAAGAAGGAGATTCTAGCGGAGTTTTGTTATGGTTGTATCCCTTCATTTCTTGAATAATAATAAAAGGGAAGGACGGCAATTTCTGCAGTGGGCGTAGCCTGCTTTGGAGTGAATTACGTAAATCATGTCTCTCTTGTATTGTGTGTGTCTTGTGTTTTGTTTCTATATTTGTTTTATTTTATTTGCTCATGGTCCTATTTTCTATGAGTCTTAGTCACTTCTCAAGTCTTACAACTCTTCATAATGATGAGTTGTAAGGAAATATTACACTACTACGCTCCTTAATCAACTCGAATCTGAAATCTATAATTTCAATTAACAAAAGCACACTTACTGCAGTGCTCACATGTTTACAAGTTATGCATAAGAAGATTGATATGTTCAAATTTCAAAACAAATTGTTATCTGATTAGGTTAAATCTCCTTACGACCTGTGATTCAAAACGAAATGTTATCTAATGAGTTAAATCTCCTTCGACACCAACAATGTGATTTCAACAAACAAAATGACATCAAGGATGAAAATAATGAAGACGCTCAGTTGATTAGTGATGACACTCATAAACATGAAGATGAGTTGGATGAAGTCCCTATGTCAGAAAACATTGCGGATAAATGTGACGAAGAAATTAGAATTGTTCGACCATGGGAAGAATTACACTTTAAACGAAATCGATATGGACTATGATATGAAAATGATGCTAACAACCTTTTTCATGTTCCTAATTATTGCGAACCTATTGACTTTGTGAGTGGAGGGTTTTTTAATGATGATAAGAAACCAGATCTTGAGGATATTGATAAGGAACAGGGATATGATATTGTTGATGATGATGTTGCTACAAATATTCCAGATTTGTATGATCATGATAATCAGTTGGATAATGAACCCATATGGTGCAAACATTGTCATCGGTTTGGCCATGATGAGTTGAAGTGTTTTGATCTTCACCCATGCAGTTTTTTTGGGAAGACCAATCATATCTCAGTAAGGTGTCAAAAGAACAAGAAAATTCAGTGGAAACTTTTTCATTTTGAATGGTTAGGAACTTGGCATTGACGTTTGGAAGCAAATTTATTGGAACAATCTTATCGACAACACAGATACAACCATACTTTATTGGAGATATTTCTACAATTGATGGACATGGCTATTTTTTAGGATTGGATGATACAGGGCATGATCGGGGCTCGCTTGATGTAGTCTTCTGAGTTGAAGATAGAGTCTCCAGACTCCACTCATAGACATTATGATTACCCTCTATCACTTTCAAGGAGGGTATATTTGATGGTATAGACTTATCACCTTTCAGTTGACAGGGGGGAACTTAGTAAGGATATGTCGTACTTCAAGTTTCGAAGTCTACCTTGATGGTTTATAGTTCATATAGGATAATGAACGATGTTTTCAAGGATGATGATGGATTACGATGCTTTTAAAGATGATGATGGATTTGATGACTTGGATTGGTCAGTTTGACCTTCAGAAGAGTTTCACTGAGACCAACAATTAATAATCAGGCTTCTATTTTTGAAGCCCTATCAATGCAACAAAAACAAGTGATTTCATTCAAGAAAATTTTAATTCAACTCCTGCATTCTAGACTTGTGTATGTTCAGAATTGAGTTGTGATTTGTGATACTTACTGTTGTAAATACTGTTGAAATTGAATTGTGATTATAAGTGGGTGCATTTTTTTGTTAAAGCCAACCCCCTTTATGGTATTTAAATTTTCTATTATCGAGTTGGATTATTGTAAAAGGGTGGATTTGCAAGAAGTCGTCTTTCAATTGATAAAATTGGACATATGAAATATCAGTGTTTCAATCTTCATTCGTGTATGCATTGTGGAAATCATACACATTGTGGTCAAGAGAATTTGAACCACTTGTCCCTAATAGGGGGGAAATCTAAAGTTTCCAGTCAGGTTCCAAGTTTGATTTAGAGCCTGTGAACAAATGATCAAGTATGCAACCTAGTTCCTGGTATGCAGTCTTGTTCCTGAACATATTGTTGTTGATATGGTTTGTTGTAATCCTAAAACCATTCATAGTTTTTTTAGCCTTGAGCTCTTGATAGTTTGTGGTCAGCTTAAAACCACCAATTAAGCAGAAGACATGAAGTTTTTCTTGTTATATTTTCATATTTTTGAGCCTTGAGCTCTTGTTAGTTTATGGTCAACTTAAAACCATGTCATTTAGTAGAAGACATCATCTTCTGCTAGAAATTCGGTTTGTGGTCATCCTGAAACCACCAAATGAGTTTGTGGTCACCCTTAAACCACCAATTTAGTAGAAGACATCAGCTTCTGCAATTTTTTCAGAGTTCAGAGAGGATCTTAAGCCGTCTGAATATTTTCTTGACACATTACTAGTTGTCAAGAAGTGGTGGTTTTTCAAGCAAGAACGAACTTATGATTAAGGGGATGTTGAAAACTCTCTAATCTCAATTCGTTATATTACCCTACTGGTCATATCGTTAGAGGACAGTTGTGGTATATGTACTATATATACATTATTGATGTACATATTAATTAACTTGACTTAGTGACTTTTCCGCCCATCTTTTGTTTTCTTGATCTTGTTAGTTATATTATTTTCTTGGCTATATTTTCTTGTTAACTATATTATTTTGACAAACAAGAACATTACTAAGGGTTTTGATACAATCAAATATGTGTTTTGCATCTTGGATTACAGAAGCCATACCAAATACTGCACCCTTCTAAATTCCCCTCCAAAAGCGGAGATGAAAGTATCCTTATATTTTCATGGTTTAGTGCAAAATTCCGAAAAATTGTCTCTCATTATAAAGGTATTGCACTTCGAATTTTTCTACATCCTTAGGATTTTGCTCATAACCAATAACATGAAAATCAATGGTTCTCTTGCATCAATTTAAATGTTGAACGATTGTCTTATAAAAATTATACTAATTTTTCATTAATTGAACCACACATAATCTTTGAATGCTAGCAATATATATATAACAAACACAACACAGTGTTATGCATGTTTTTAACTGGTTTTAATCAACGAAATGACAGGTTGGTTGTGCTACTATAACAATACAAAATATATATATATATATAACACAGTGTTATGCATGTTTTTAACTGGTTTTAATCAACGAAATGACAGGTTGGTTGTGTTACTATAACAATACAATAGTAAGTAAGTAACAATGGCGGACCATTCCGAAAATGAAGTTTGTAAACGCAAAAAAAAAATCAAACTATATTTAAAGCATGTTTATAGAATATATGTAAATGTTTTAGTTTTTTTTTATTATTGTTAGAGCATTGCACTCCATTACAGCATGTTTATAGAATGTTTTAGTTTTCTCTATTATTGTTAGAGCATTGCACTCCATCGATGTAGACTTTTATCAACATTTATAGAATATATGTAAATGTTTTAGTATTTTTTTATTATTGTTAGAGCACTGCACTCCATTCATGTAGACTTTTATCAACATAAAATTAGTTTTAGTTTTTTTTATTATTGTTTAAGCATTGCATTTCATCTATGTAAACTTTTACCAACATAAAATTACAGCATGTTTATAAAATATATGTAAATGTTTTAATTTTTTTTTGTTAGAGCATTGCACTCCATCGATGTAGACTTTTATCAACATAAACTTACAGTGTATTATGCTTCTATTGTGGTCCATTCAATATTGTGCTCCCTTTTCACAAAACAAATAACAAGGTAAGCTATGTCATAGAAAAGAACAAGCAGTCAACATGCCACAGCTATTTTCACAACACAAATCACAACGCAGGCTATGAAACCGAGAAGAAGCAGCATTCAACATGCCACAACAATTGGAAACGATCCTAATGAATATCATTATGCATGCAAGATTGTGACTGGAAAGGCATAGAGTTCAGCAACAGGACAGACATAGACTGCAACATGCCAATGTCACTTATGATAAAAAGTGGTGTGTGACCAATTTTTAAATTTTGTATTTTTAAATGATTTGTAATCTTTGATAAATGGTAGGAAAAAATTGAGCACACCAACATTAATAAAGTCCCATTAAGGCTCTTAACTCAATCACAAAATTTATATTATTAAATTATAAAAAAAATAAATTAAATAATTAAAATAATAAACATATGTTTCAAAACATTTAGAAATATTTTACAAGTTTACATAGTAATAGTGAATCAATGAAAGTTGACTAGGTACCAAAAAAACTATATAATCCCTGCTTTGGCAGGAACTGATAATAACTATAAACGGAGACACATTATAATGAACTTTAATCAGAAAGTTGTAAAGAAAGTTTACAATTTTTTTAGTGTATTGATCTAATTGCAGTGTTAGTTATAATGAAATTATAAAATGATGATAATAAGCCGCTAAATATAAAGGCATAAGGAATTGAGCTGAGTTGAATACGGAGACATCTTATTTTATGAAAAACCTTACTGTAATGAAAAAAAAGGCTTAAATGTACAGTGAGGAAGCAACAACAGAGTTTTAGTAGTGGCATGTGGCCTCAAGATAAGGTTGTGCCTTTTTTGGCATTACTGTTTGTTCTTGCCACCACGTGACTTCGACAGCTTTCCTTCCTTTGCATTAATGTTTGTTGGGCCCGAGCTTGGCACCACGTGACTTTGGCAGAGTTACTGTGACTTCGGCAGTTTTCCTTCCTTCGCATTAATGTTTGTTGGGCCATTGTGGTTGGCAGAGTTGTTTGTTGGGCACAACGTGACTTTGACAGAGTTGTTTGTGGTTAGCTGGTTTTCCATTCCACTGGGTTTTTAATTTCTTCTTGAAGATATATTGGTCAAGGTACATTTGGCATCATTTTAGTGGGAGACATTCAAATATATTTAATAGGGTTGTTGAGGTTTAAGAAGGGAAGGTGGGTGTTTTATGAGTATATATTTAATAGGATTGTTGAGGTTTAAGAAGAGAAGGTGGATGTTTCATGAGGCAAAATTTTAAGAAAAACAGATCCCTTACTAAAAAGATGACAAGGGAAGGAGATGAGCTTAATAAGAAAAAGAGATAAAGAGACAAAACAAAAAGGACATAACATTTTTAAGAAATGAGGTTAGTGATAAATTAAGGGCATAACATTTTTAAGGAATGAGGTTAAGGATAAATTAGAGAAGAAGCAGACATGGGCATAACATTTTTAAGAAATGAAGTTGGTGATAAATTAGAAGGACAAGGGAAGGAGATGAAGCTTAATAAGAAAAAGAGATGAAGAGACAAAAAAAAAGTGACACGACATTTTTAAGGAATGAGGTTAGTGATAAATTAGGGGCATAACATTTTTAAGGAATGAGGTTAGTGATAAATTAGAGAAGCAGACATGGGCATAACATTTTTAAGGAATGAGGTTAGTGATAAATTAGAGAAGCAGACATGGGCATAACATTTTTAAGAAATGAGGTTAGTGATAAATTAGAAAAGAAGCAGACATGGGAGAAGAAGAAGAAGAAGAGAGGAAAGTTGGAAAATAATCTTCTCACGGAGAGGAGACCAATTCCAACACGCTGGGTAGAATTGTAGAAACAAGGAGGAAATTAGAAGTGACAAAGCCAAAAAAGAGAAGTAAGAGAGGAGAGATGGTTCCAACAAGTTGTCTGATAGCACTGTTAGGAGAGGTAATTTCAACAAGCTATAGGATAGAATTGTAGAAGCAAAGAGGAAACTAGAAGTGACAAAGCTAAAAAAGAGAATAGAAAGCTAAAAAAGAGAAGAGAGGAGTGTTGAAAACTCTCTAATCATAGTTCGTTACTATATATACATTATTGATATACATATTAATTGAATTGGCTTTGTGCCTATTATGCCCGTCTTCTTTGCCCTCCTGATATTGTTAGTTATATTATTTTCTTGGCTATATTCTTAATAGTGGTATCAAAGCACGAAGATAATCTTACGGGCCTAGTAGTTTTTCAGAGAAATGTATGATACTTGAGCACCTATCAATCTTTGTGTATATTTGACCTCACTCTTTCATGAGAGGGCCCATGAGCTCAGAGTTATGAAAGTTTGAGTAGAGCTTTCGATTCGCAGAGCATAACGGGATAAAAAGGGTGAAGGAGGAGCGGCCAAGTAAAACAATGAGGAGTGGTCGAGTAAAACCCTAGACGTCATTTCGATTCCGCAGAGGTTGAGATTTGTTCATCGGAAGCTGATCCTTTGGCCACAAGGAAAGAAGAGTTCGTCAAAAAAGGTATTCCATGGTCTGCCACTATTCGTTTTTCACACGCAAAGGAAGGTTTTGTCCGTGGTCAAAAGAGGTGCTACCAAATTTGTCGAACTTGACCACAAACTGCTTAACATAATAACTAATAGCTCTATATCTCTATTGTTTGACAAAACGTGTGAGATAACTTCATGGTGAAAAAAGCCCAAAAGATATGGCATGCAGTGGGAAGTGAAGATCATGGCACGCAGTTGGAAGTGAAGACCGTGGAGTATTGAACAATGATGGGCTGAAAATGAATGACACGGCCATGAATTTGAAGTAACATTTTAATGTGAGTTTTTTATATTTAAAATTTATTACCAAAAGACAAGCTTCCAAGAAAGTCAAATATGGGAAAGAGTGGTTATAAAGTCACATCAAATTCCAATTTTATTAATGTTAACATGAGAGAGCTTGGGAATTAATTTTAAAGTTAGCCATCGTTGTGGGGTAAAAGCCATTGTTGATAGGAAGCATTGGATTGTCTCCAAAATAGTTGTTTGCATAAAATATTGCTTCAGGAAGGTTATAACTTTATGCAAGATTCCTTAAAAACTTTTGGAGTGATAAGTGGATTTCATTAAGTTTATTAAAAAAACAAAAAGTGTAGTTCAAGGGAAACTCAAGGAGTTATAAGGTTTTGTATGGAGGAGTTTTCTCCATTATTATAGTTAAAAGTAATGAAGTTATAAGGTGCATGTAAATGTATTATAAGATGTTTTTTTAAGTTTGTAAAGGGGATCATCCTACATAATAAAATTACATATTTGTTTTTACATCCTTGACCCACTCGAAATTGAATAAGGGGGTCTTAGGATCTTTGTGTGCATCGTCATTGGTTATCCTGTAGTTTTTGGCAGCTTTTCAATTTGGCTACAACTTTGGCATGCACAACATGATGAATTAAATTTTGTGGCATCAACATACAAACATAATGGCAAGAATTGAAGAAATGTTTGCAATATTCCACGCATTAGTTAACTAACCTACGGAATCTATATTTGCAATAAACAAGCACATTCTCAATACAGTGATTACTTGTTTACAAGTAACGCACACGAAGATTGATATGTTCAAACTTCAAAACAAAATGTTATCTGATGAGTTAAGTTTGCTTTGACAACAACAATGTGATTTTAACAAACACAATGACATGAAGGATGAAAGTAACTTCAATGAAGACATTCAGTTGACTAGTGATGAAAGTCATAAACATGAAGATGAATTAGATGAAGTCCCTATTACAAGAAAAATTATCAATAAATGTGGCAAAAAAATTAGAATTGTTCGACCATGGGAAGAATTACGCTTTAAACGAAATCGATATGGATTAGGATATGAAAAAGATGCTGACAACTGTTCTCATATTCCTAATTATTGCAAACCTGTTTGTTTTGTGAGTGGAGGTTTTTTTAATGATGATAAGACGACAGAGCTTGAGGATATTGGTAAGGAAATTGTTGATGATGATGTTGCTACAGATATTCCAGATCATGATAATCGGTTGGATGAAGAACCCATACAATGCAAACACCATCACCGGTTTGGCCATGATAAGTCAAACTGTTTTGATCTTCACCCATGTACAGATTTTGTGGGAAGAAAAATCACCTCTCAGTAAGGTGTCATAAGAGCACGCAAAAACATATTCATTTTGAATGGTTAGGGAATTGGCGTTGGCGTTTGGAAGCCAATTTATTGGAGCATTCTTATTGACGGATTTATACACAAGTACAGACGTACTTGATTGGAGATATTTCTACAGTTGACGAACATGGGTGTTTTTCAAAATTGAATGATATAGGGTATGTTCGAGGCTCAGTTGATGTAGTCTTCTGAGTTGAAAATCGAGTCTTCAGACATTGTGAAAGCGTACACATTGTTCCAGTAGCTTATACAGGTGTTGGATCTCTTCTTGGCCATACGTGTGAATGACGATCAAGGGAATTTGAACCACTTGTCCCTGATAGGGGGGAAATCTAAAAGTTTTCAGTCAAGTTCCAAGTTTGATTTAGAGCCTGTGAACAGATGATCGAGTATGCAACCTAGTTCCTGGTTTGCAGTCTTGCTCTTGAACATATTGTTGTTGATATGGTTTGTGGTCAGCTTAAAACCACCAATTGAGCAAAAGACATAAAGTTCTACTTGTTTGTTCTTGAACATATTGTTGTTGATATGGTTTGTGGTCAGCTTAAAACCACCAATTAAGTAGAAGACATGAAGTTCTGCTTGTTACATTTTTGGATTTTTGAGCCTTGAGCTCTTGTTACTTTTTGGTCAACTTAAAACCATGCCATTTAGTAAAAAACATAATCTTCTACTAGACATTCGATTTGTGATCATCCTGAAACCACCAGATTGGTTTGCGGTCATCCCAAAACCACCAAATAAGTTTGTGGTCACTCTTAAACCACCAATTTAGTAGAAAACATCAACTTCTGCTATTTTTTTCAGAGTTCAGAGAGCATCTTCAGCCAACCCTCTGAATATTCGCTTGACACATTGTTGATTGTCAAACACTTACAGATTTTCACGCAAGAACGAACTTATGATTAGGGGAATGTTAAAACTCTAATCATAAGTTAGTTAGTTTACCTAACTGTTATACAATTACATGACACTTATAATTTTTGTGTATTATATATGTACATCTATGCACATGATTATTTGCTCATTCATGAATATAGAGTATGTCTTTTCTCGCAATATTTATTTATCTTTGATTCATCATAGTTTCTTGATTGCTTAAATTATTTTTATTATGTTTCTGCTATTTTCTTCATTATGAATCTAACAAGGAGACGGTTCCAACTAGTTGTCTGATAAAGCTAAAAAAAAAAAGGAGACTAACCCCCTTTGGATAAAATAATATATTTATTCTAATAATGGTTGAGGAAAATAAATAGAAAAATAAAAATTAAATTGAACTAAAGAAAAGAAAAATAAAAAAATAAATTTTAACCTTACATATAGAAGAATAATAAAAAAAAAAAAGTAAGAAAGGTAGGAATTGGAAAATAAAGTAAGAAGGTAGAATTGGAAAATAGAAAAGCAAAAGCAGTGATCAACAACAAAGCAGAAGAGATCAAGGTTAAATTTATTTTGCTTTTAGCATTTCTCTTTGAATTTGTGTAAGCTTCATTGAAACCTATGCAAGTGGAAAATTCCAATCCACTAATTAAAGAAAAAAGCATATTTAGCTTTGTCAATATTTCAACAATGGAAGGCCATCAAAATATATAAAAGTAAACACATTAATCTGCAGTAGGGAACTTCCAATCCACTAATGGAAAAAATAAAAAGCACAGTTGGCTTTGCCAATATTTCAATAATTGAAGCGCATTAAAATATATGAAGGTAAATACATTAATAGGCACAAGAGCATTAAGATATATGAAGGTAAATACATTAATCTGCAGTTGGGAACTTCCAATTCGCTAATCGAAGAAATATTTGAACAATTGAAGCCCATTAAAATATATAAAGGTAAACACATTAATCTGCAGTTCAATAAAAGTTCTGTTTGTGCAATTTTATGTTTTGCCCTTTATGCTTGTGTCTTCTAAAACAAAACTTAGGTGTGTGCCTCTTTGAATGTAGGTTGGTTACCCTGTGCCGCTGTAAATTGCATGTCATTCTGGGTTGCATCATATTTTAGGCCTTATTGTTTATGCGTCTTGCTTGTTATAGGATTCAGGGACATCTTTCTTAATAATCCTTCAAAGATTCTCTACATGTGTTTATGACATTCAAACCCGTTTCTATTAAAGAGCTACCATTTATTTACATGTAGACTTCTACCAACAGATTATAATAAAACACCTGTTTCTATTAAAGAGCTACCATTTATTTACATGTAGACTGCTACCAACAGATAATAATAAAACAGGGAGCAGGATCCAACACTCTTCACATTCACCTTTAGCAAACCGGAAAAGAGGATCCAAGCCTTAGTCACGTTGACACCTTATACAAAGGAACAAAAGCTATCAACAATTGTATTCCAAGAGCCAAAATCAACCTTTTAAATTTGCAAATCTAGCATAGGGAATCAGGCGAAAAGATGCGATACCATGAAAACACAGCCCAAAATACTCAAATGTGAAAAAAATTCCAGATACCTCACTCCACAGCAGATGACAAAAACAGAAAACATTATTGCTCTGCTAGTAAAAACACACTGTCACAACAATAAAATTCCGGTACTTCACTGTAGTAGCGCACGTAACTGCACTGTAAGTGACATATCCTCCTATATATAAAGAGAACAGTTCTTAACAGAATGTATTAAAAAATCAACATGAACTTTTAAAAATTCTAGCATGTGATAGCCACTTTTCAGGCAACAGTCGTTCTACATACAACAGTTCGACACTCATGTAATTTTACACTATATAACAAAATTTCCGTTTCCATGTTTACCACTAACAATCAATAAAAGAGAGAACAGAACTGATATTCAATTTTTATTAACATCCACTAAAATGTTTTGTCCCCTTTATAAAATTATGAAAGGTCAAATGCAGATATGTTGCACTAAGGAACCACAAAGTCTTTAAAACTCCTCTTTAAGAATATTTTAGATATGTTTTACTAAGGAAGCACATATAGTCTTTAAAACTCCTCTTTAAAAATATTTGAATAAAAACATTTCGCTACTACTTGAGGCTTGTGAATAAACACATTTAAGTACTTATCTGATTGAAAACATTTGGCTACTACTTGAGGCTTCTGAATCTGATTAAAACATTCAGTACTTGAGGCTTCTGAATAAACACATTTAAGTACTTATTTGATTGAAAACATTCAGTGAATCAATATTAAAGCAAAAACCAAATTGTACAGTCCATGCATAGCCCTGTATCCACATTTAGCTTTCTTTATCTACACGGAGAGCTCATGCTCTCATATCAGGACTCTAGATATTAAATGATTTGTAAAACTGCATCCTTTTGATTTGCTTTTTATATCCTTCAAGTTCCTTAGCTCACAGTCCAGCATGGAGCTTCCTATCTCCAGGACTTCCAAATCGCTTAGGTTTCCAATGGCACTTGGCAAATCTCTGAAAACTGGTGAGGCACCCTCTTCAAAATGCGTTCCAAGAAACCATCTTGGATATCAAGCAGTTGCTATTTCCACATTCTGTAGCATGGTAAGGATGTATACTCATCCTCATTATCCTAATATTCACTAGGAAGAATTTCGGTGATAAGTATCTTTATTTTCACTCTGAAGCATAGTAATCCTTCTTGAAAAAAGGATGAAAGAAAATAAAAACTATACACAGATTTCTATTGAATACAATATAGAAGATTGAATGATTGACTATATACAAATGTTTGCTACAACAAATAAAAAACAACGCCAAACCTGGGCAACATTTCTTCCCTAAAGATGATTCGTCCACCTCCACAAAACACTTGATTTTAAATTTTGAAACCCCAACAAGCCTTTCCAGCCTGATCCCCTCCCATATTATTCTTGCCATATCCTTGCTTTAAGCCCTGAAAATAAAGGGAATGTCCAAGAATATCTGTTTATTCTATCTTTTGAGAACCTCATAACTGATTTGAAGTCTTTGAGGAAAGTATATCTTGAAGTCCATCGATTTGGTTTTCGGACAAAGAGATTTGGCCTTTCCACAAAGAAGTGCGCCAAAGACTTGCATAGATTGAAGCAATCCATAAGAGCCCTTGAAAAACTTATCTACTAGAGACTCGTGTTTCCAAATTGATCCATTTGATCTCTGTCATCTAAGATTATTAAAGCTTCATCTAAGATTATTAAAGCTTATTGATCCATTTGATCTCTGTCATCTAAGATTATTAAAGCTTCATCTAAGATTATTAAAGCTTGAGAATATGAGAGATAGCTTTTAAGCCTCTCTATACCTTCATCAATACTGTCTCTTAGTAGATCCAATCTTGTCAAGCTCTTAAACAGTTTGCTCTAAAATTGAAATAAAGAGCCTTTACCTTTGACGTCAGATAAAAAGCAGGATATGCCATAATGTAAACTCTTTCAATTGAAGAGATCTTTTGCCAAAGTTGATTTTCCTACTCCGCCCAAGCCAACAATCCCTACTAGCTGAAACTTTCCAATCTGGTGCGTTCTATTAGACGAGTTAAAAAGTTCCTCAATCCATGTAAAAAGAGAGGGCAACAGTAGAGGTAACACAGGAAGATTCTAAACAACTCATAGTTGGGGTTACCAGCTGTAGAGGTTGATGCAGCAATGGAAATGGATGCGGCCATTGTCTATTTGAAAATAGAGATAGAAATGGAGGGATGGAAGCTTAAGATGGTCGATGCAGAATGTGAGGGAGCAGAACGATTGGATTTGTAAGGCGGAGAAATTGTAATGAAAATAACTGTTGGAGTGCAGATATACATATAAACTATTCGCCCTGGTGAATGCGCGCTCACACGAAACCCACCGCCCAATAGCAGAAAATGTCCCTTTCGTACCTACTACACTTCTACGCGTTTTCTTTGACGCGCATAGAGCTGTCGTACGCTGAACTGTATATGGTCTACAATTGGATACGCATTTGAATATAAAACAAGATGTGGTACAAATGATATGGGCTACAGCTAGCAAAGGATAAGATAGGTACATGCACTCAAGTTGGGACTGAATTTGAAATTTGGGTTTTTAATGCAGCTGTCCACCTTGGTGTTTGTGGGCACGTTCTAGACTTTATAAAGAAATTTCTGTTCAAAATGAGGAATATTATTAACCTTTGAAACCCTATAAACCCTATTGAGTATATGTGGGAAAGTTGAGATAGAATTTGAAATTAGGGTTTTTCATGTAGCTATCCACTTGGTTCTTGTGAACACGTTTTCGACTTTTATAATTAAATCTATGACCAAAATCAGGAATATTATTGACCTGTCTGAATATTTTCATTCATAACAAGCATATAATAATATTGAGGAGGGATGGGAAAGCTGGGATTTAATTTGGAATTTGGGTTCCACATGCAGTTGTCCCCCAGGATTCTCACGAGCACGTTCTCGACTTTTATGAATGCTTCTCTCACCAAAATCAGGGATATGGACGTTTGTAACAGTGGCTCGATATTTTCATCCATAACAGTTTTATAATAATTTTTAATCTCACAAAGTTCATATGCTTCACAGATACACCGCTAATATTATGACAGGCAACTTTAATGACATGGTACATATTATTCCATATCAATTTTGTTGTAAAATTATATATTTAAAAGTATTTTGTATAAATTTTATATAATGGTTTTTTTTAGCTGGAATTCGAAATCACTATTTTTTTATGGTTTAAAATTCTTTTTTGAATGCAGAAATAAATTCAGCATACTGACAGGAATTGAAGACTCCATAATTATATAGAAATAATCACTTAAATATAAAGATCTAACAATTTCTGGCTCGATTTGAAACAAATATTGCCTAAAAAAAATAATTTAGTAATTTTTTATTTTTTTTAAATAAATAGATATTAACATATTTTCATTTAAATATATAAGAATCACCATAAATAATTTTGTTACATTTACCCAACTTTAATCTTCTAATTAAAAGCTATGACAAACTCTATCATTTTTTAAATATTTTCTAACACATATCTATGCCATCCATAGATTATGAAAAAGTTGAGTGAAAAATAACCTCATTATCAAAAACTCAAAGAATTTCAAATCACTTATCTAAAATCAATAAACAAAACTCCAAGCCAATACAAATGCCTCTCAAAATTCTCAAATTCACGCTTAAGTACCATCCTCCAAACTTAACTTCCCTTTTATATTATTTATATTTATCAAAATTATATAATTCCATTACCAAACATAAAACATAGATGTAAATATATGCCAAAGTGACAATGGAATATCATACTTATATGCCCAATGACAATGGAATATCATTCTTTGGTTGTGAATATTCATGATCCATTGATAAATGGTTACATTACAAGGCAAGCTCAAATGGATCAATGGAATATCATTCTTTGGTTGTGAATATTCATGATCCATTGATAAATGGTTACATTACAAGGCAAGCTCAAATGGATCATTGGAAGTAACTTAGGCATACTTCTATGTAAATGTTAATAAAAATATGTTTTATTTGTCATATTTTTATAATTGTTTTGTAATATTGATTAAAATTTGTGACATTAAATTAAATGTGAGTTATGTTATTGTTTAGAATTATAAATTAATAGATATAAGCGTTGTCTAGTTGTTTTAGGAAATATTTTTTTTAGCTGGAATCTGTCGATATAAATTTACACGAATCATTGTTTTCTGTTGTTCAAAATCCATTTTTGAATGCAGAAATTGATTCAACATGCTGAAAAATCTCTTGGGCACTCGGATTATACACAAATAATCACTCAAATCTACAAATTTAACAATTTCTTGTTAAATTTTGGGCAAATGTCCCCAGAAAAAATAGTCATTTCGTAGAACATTTATCCCATGGCAGAGTCTGTGACAATTGATCGACATTTATACTTCAGGGCGGTAGGATGGGGCAAGGAAAGGGGGTTGTAGCCTATTTTCGGTTGGAGCCGGAGAATTAGGGAGTTGGAGCTTCCTTTAAGTTAGAGCCTGAGAACTAGGTGGTTGTAGCCACATTCCGGTTGGAGTCGGAGAACCTAGAGGGTTGTAACCTCCATCTGGTTGGAGCTAGAGAATTAGGGAGTTGTAGCTTCCTTAAGGTTGGAGCCTGAGAATAGGAGGTTGGAGCCTCCTTCCAGTTGTAGCTGGATAATTGGAAAATTGGTGCTTCCAATGAATGAAGTCTTGATATATATAAGAAATCATTCAATGGTTTTCTCCCATTTGAGTTTACGTGTAAATATTGGTGTATTATGTTATTAATGTGATGTTGATGTGATGTTGTTTATGTTTACATGCTTATGATATATTTATTGGATGCATTCATAGATGATACATTGATGATATACTTCTAAACATTATTGGTAAAGATAAAGAATATATATTGTGGTTAAAAGTGGAACAATTTCTCATTACTAATTCACACCCCCC
>SNQJ01S0036766.1:54420-69742 GCA_010110895.2 Picea sitchensis
AATAAAAATGACAAGGAACAAAAAAACAGTTGCTAAACAACCGTGTCCTTAACTCCAAGAAGACCTCGCAACTGTGCAAGTTTGTGCTCGTTGAAGATTTTGTTGAAGATGTAGATGTCTGCACGAATCTGATGAAGTAGACGAATCATTGATATTTCCACACATATCCACTTTATCTTCTTGTAATGAATAAGATCCAAATAAAGTTTGGATGAAATTTTGAAAATCATATGGTCGTTTCTAGAAAAACGTTTAAATTCTATTAATTTTGAAACAATCATAACTTCACTTTTCAGACTCCATTTCGAACGATTTTTTTTTTGAAATTGGATATTTTCCCGAGAGGAATTCAAATATCCAATTTTTTTCTGCAAATAGTTCTCATAAAATATCATAATTGAGTCTGATGTGCGCGGCTCCCTTTTTGTCTCCTGAGATGCATGCATTGTGCATGGAAAAGTATCTGCATGTGACTCCTGAGATGCATGTCATATATCTTGCACATGAATTTCAGAAAACAAATCTGAAATGAAGAAGACATCATCTTCAAGTAATGGAATAGAAATTTTTGTAGATGCTTGTGTAGAAGGCTCTTCAAACTGAGATGATTTATCTTCCAGTGGCTTTTCTACATTCTCTATCTTGTCAACATTTTGCATGCATTCTTCCTTATTCCCAAATAAAACCTCCAATCTGCTCCATAAATCATTTAGAGTGAATTCTTGTGATTCATCATATATTTGATGGAGAATTGCGGGAGAAATAAAATAGAGGATACATCCTATGGCCATATCTTGTCTATTGAGAAAGTCATTTTTCTCATCAACAGAATCAAGCTCTACTTCCATTGTCATAGTTATTTGGTACAAGACTCTGCATATGAGCATAAGTAGAATTTTTGGCTTCCATTCCAAATAGTTATGAGGTGTGAGAAGTATTTCTGGCGAATAATCCATCTTTTTGTTGTCTTCAATCTTCAGTACCTGCAAAAATAATTTGGTGTAGATTTTGCTTAGCAATCCGTCGGCTCTGATACCATGTAATTGTGTTGAACCTGCACAGAATAGATCTAGATAAACAATAATACACACATTTGCAGAGAGAATTTGAGAAAGAAGAAAGAGAGAAAGAATGAAAGAATTCTCATTAATCATTTTCCACACTCAAAGAGTGAATAATTTACAATAGATATAGGATACATGAGTAACTAATGAGACATAGTGGTGGTCTAGAGTGATCTGGACACACACCAGCAGTTACGGGAGTAAACTGCCACCTAGTCTAGTCTCTCAGGCAGTTACGGAAGTGAACTGCCACCTAGCTGAGTTAACTAGTCAACTACTCTTCAGTTAACTGACTGAACAAAGAGTAGTAAGGAGTTAACTTAGGAAATCAAGGGCAATGCACCAATCTGGTGATGATCCAAAGTCAAGTGCGCATTAGCATGGTAATGATCCCAATGTTGCATGGTGACAAAACCAATGCAACATCTAAACTCAACTCAACTAGTCAAACTGAAGTGTCAACTAAAAGAGAATATTCTCCAGGTGGAATATTCCCCCCTAAAATATAGGAGACTGGATAATGACTAATTATTACTAATAAACAAGGAAAAATAAATCCTAGGTGTGTGTTGAAGTAACTCCAACACTATGGGATACTTACAACCTATGAAATGAGAACAAAACAAGACAGTCCAATCACAAAGGAAGCAACATTCAAGGCATCTAAGAAGTCAAAGAACAGGAACAAGCAAGAGCCAAAGTCAGTTCGCAAACGAGAGCCAAAGTCAGATTCCAGCAACAACGATAAGTTAGAAAATGATGAAGAATTAGCCAACTTCGTCAGAAATTTAAAGATAGGATCCGAAAAGTACAAAGGTAAGATTCCATTGATTTGATTTAATTGTGATGGTATTGGTTATTTTTCTAATAAATGTCCCTACAAGAAAAAGAAAAGAAATGAAGAAGATGAACCAAAGAGAAAACAAAAAGGCAAGATAAGCAAAAATAAGTTTTATAAGAAAATTCTTTGCACCAAAGAAGATAGCTCCTCGTTAGATGAAGACAACAACAGTGACACAAAAATGGTACTATTTGTGGCAATAGAAGATTCCGATGAAGAAAGCTCGAAAGGCTCCGAAGAAGAAGTCGAAGAGGCAGAGATTGATTTTAGAGAACAATTGATGAGTGCCATAGAAATTATAAGAAGGGAAAATAAACTAAACAAGTCCCTCCAAGAAAAATTAAATAAGAAAGAAGAATCTCAGAACTCCAAAGAAATTGACCAAGAGATTACGAAGTTGAAAGTACAAGTAGAAGAAAACAAGAAAATAAAAGAAACACTTAGAGAGCAGTTGGAAGAAAAGGACAGAACCATTGAGCGCTTAGAGGCAAAAGTTGTCACTTTAAAGAAAGATCTTCAGAAGATGGATATGCAGCATAACAACACAAAGATATTAGACAACATCATTAGTAGTCAAAATGCCTTATCATGACAGATATGGACTAGGATACAACCAGATATAGACAGAGAAAGGCTCAAGCTCAAAATCAATAGAACAAGAAGCAAAGCCTGGAAGTTATGCAAAGATCATCAGAGGTTTCTCTAAGAAAGAAGAAGACATAGAGGTTCGAGAAGAAGACTACAAAGATATTGCATCACCTAGAATATTCAAATATTAGTACCAGCTGTTAGAGCCGCCCTTGTTTTTCTAGCCCATCACAAATTTCATTTTTAATGCTTGAAATCTAAAGATGGTTTTCATATTCTCCCTCTGAGATATCGAGATCTCTGAAGCTTTATCACGCGAGCAACGATGATTATTATACTCTTGAAACAAGTCCTACCTTTCGTAAAGATGTTTCCTCTTTTGTTCTACTTCGGGATCTCGTAGGTCGAATACTATAAGTCATGTAGTTCACACGTCCTGAGCCACGAAACAGTGAAATCATTTTAATTTTTCACTCAAGACAGTAACGAGGGTAAATTTTTCCCTAACCCATGATTAGACGTCGTCGGGGTTTCGCGCCTCGGCGTTCGCCAAATCCAAAAATTTATTGTCATAGCCCCGATAGCCGAGAGCACGAGGTCCTTATTTGAGTAACCCATGTCAAGGTTAAAGGTAAAAGCTAAACCATGGTAAAAGATTCTCTCGGCATTTCGCCACTCGGCGTTGTCCTTTTCGAAAGTTACGCCGTTTAAACCCCGACTCACGAAATCACGATGCAGTTATAATGTAATTAATTGATCACTTAATCCAATATTATCTTCCCTTTTAATTAAGTCGTGTTATCGCGATCTTGCGGTTTAACAATTCGGCATGTAAATCTTCCAGAAACTTATCTTCGAAGCTCCGAGTCACGATATGGAGAATATAATAATTATAAAATTAATCGAACCCCAAATCACAATTACCTTTTCTTAATCAAAATTGATCTTCGCAGTCTCGGATGTTAAAAATTCAAAGTGTTAAAATAAAATCCCCGATATAACGATTACCGAAATATTGATTAACATTGGTAAAACCGGATTAATTAAGCTAAATCAAGACATATCCTGCGTTTCGATGCTTGCACGATTCATGAGGTAGTCTTATTCTTTCCATACGCCAACTGACTTTTAAACCGCCAAAATTTATGACATTAATGAGGAAATAGGGTAAATCGATAAATATAAGATCGGATTTTTATGGCAAAATTTATTTTCAAATGTGATTTGACAGACTTGTTCTGAAAGGTACCGAGTTTTCAAATATATATAAGGGTTGTGTTTCATTATAAAAAATGTTTTTCATATTACGCAGAGCACATTATCTCTGAGTAGCTGACTTCTGTATGTATACGCATTTCTATCGCAGAAGAGCCAAAATGCAATCTCCAGCCATGGCTTCGTGAAAAGCATCAAAGGCAAATGTTGAGGTTTCGGGACAAGGCTCAGACAATGTCTCTGATACTTCGCCTCGAAGTATTGATTCGGTCTCGAATTGGTCGTTCATTTCGTATGTTCTACAGGCAGAGTTGGTGGACTATTCCGACGACTCCAGCGACAACGAAAAAGATGATATAACCACCAAATACAAAATAGTCATCCAATCCGGAATGCACAAAGTAGCAGTCAGGCCACGGTTGCTTCCATATTATGACATGGTCTGATGGGCATTGGACCATGTGGACATACCGACCAGAACCATCATGAACGAGCAGAAAGTCACCATCGGGACTTTTTGGCCGGAACATTTGCAAACCATGTATAAGCTGCCCACCACGTCTGACCACACATATGGCGCTGAATTCTTGGACGAGTTCAAGCAGAAGGAATGCGTACAGTATGATAAAACCATGTCCAGTTTAATAAAGGATTGGGTTTCGAACACCACGAAGTTTAGAGCTAATACCCACGACATATATTCAATCGCTTCTTTAGAACCGTAGTCAAAATATGTAGCTATGATGACATGTAGGTTATACGGGAAAGAGGACACCTCACATTTTTTCCTTCCGTGGGTGCCTCTAATGTTTCGGGTCACCGAAAGCAGTTCCTTTGACTGGGCAAAGATGCTTTCCTATAGCTTGACCAGTCGGGTCACAGAGTATCGGGCGCAGAAAGAGAATGGGAAGGCGTCTTCATTCTTCATGTTTGCATACATTATGGACACAATTTGTTCTATGACACCATTTCCATTAATGAGTTGGAGTTGGACTCCGACCGAAGACGAACCCATACATGTATATCATGCAAAATTATGGGAAAACAAAGCGGAAAATTTTGTGTATGAAATCTTTAACTGGGTGATGGTGCCCCTGCATGTTACCATTTTTGGTCACCCGCCACCCCGGATCTCGGATAGCATAGTAACGAATCTGAGCAGCATAGAAGACTGGTATGTGGAAGCAGAATTTTCATACCTCAGAGTTTTCGGGGCTTCTGTTCTCCCTCATACGCTGCCATTGTTCATTCCCGACAAGCTGGCTTGTCGCGAGGTTGCCTGACAAACAGTAATTGGTGGTGTAAGAAAAGAACTTAAAGGGTACTCGAAGAAGGTCTGGCCGTCTTTTCCTGTTCATTTGAATTCTTATTCTTTATTAGATTTCGGGCATGCCAAAGCTGAGGCAACAGCCTTGGAAGACCTAAATTTGGTCTCCATTGAATACAAGAAACACGATCCGTAGAGGGTCGTGAGCAATCATTTGGCCAGTTGCGGGCTCAAGAGATTTGAGCAGGAGAATTCACCCTCAGATGACATTTTCCGAGGCGCAAGGTCCTATGCCGAGATTCTGGCTCGGATACAAACTTTAGCACCCGAGGAAAGAGTCGATGTTCTAAGGTTCCAGGAACATCGACGTAGTTGTCTTCCCGCAGTGTTGCGAGGTGAGGGTCCAGGTACTTCGAAGACAAAACAGAAGGATGTCGAAGGCTCTAAGGATGCGACTCCCGACCAAGGAAAACACCAGGACAAGGAGGAGGAAACTAAGACTCTGGAAGCAGAGATAAAGACTCACGACCTGCCGAAGAAGCAAAGTCCGGTCGCTACTCCGGAAAAATCTGCGAAGCATATCGGAGAACCCATAACATCAGTTACCCCCTTGCAGTCGACGCAAAGAAATATCGATGCAGGATGGATATTCAATGAAGAGTTGAGGCCCATAAGGGTGGAAGAACTCCCTTTGAATGAGTTTTTCTTCGATAAGAAGAGAAAGGCAATAGTAAAAAGGGAATTCTACCAGGAAGGAGAGTCAACTGCCAAGAAATATAAAGTTATAACTGATGGAAAGGACAAAAAGAGTGAGCAATTCGCTACTGAAATAGCAGGTACACTAGGAGCATATGCCTTGGCGAATCAATTTTCAGTTGGGCTCTTAAAAAACCAACTTAAAAGAAAAAATCGCCTCATTAGGACCCTTGAAGCCAGACTGGCCACAACAATAGAGACTGCTAAAGAACAGGCAAGCGTAGGAATAGAGCAGGCCAGGTTGGCCAATAAAAATGAGATAGAGCTGCTCAAAACTAAGCTCAAGCAAGCACAGCTGGTGGTCCGGGATGGTCAGATGCAAGCGAGCCAGCAAAGGGATGTGATCAAACAGCTACAAGCTAGGGTGGAGATCGCCGAGAACAGAACGATAAACATCGGGATGTTCAAATCCCAGGCAATTGAGATTTGGAGCAGAGTCTTTGCAGCATAGGGAAATTTGCTTGCCAAGGTAGAAGCGATTCGAGACAACTGTTTTCTAGTCAACCAGGTTTCGGAGAACTTATCCGCTAGAGAAAGGGAAGCAGGAGAAGCTCGAGTCACCTTCCAAGAGGCTGTGATAGCCACGAACAACAAGGTTTCGGAAAGTACTCCCAGGTTCACCATTTCAGAGCAAACCAGAGGGAACATTCTATTAAAAGAATGGGAGCATAACATCGCCGAAGGCAAGCAACAAGCCAAAAAGATAACCAATTCCTTAGAAGAGGCCTTCAGTTCTATAGACGACGATCTGCTAGGCATTGATAGCGGAGGTAATGCCGAGACGTTGATGCAGATGAATGTGGAAAAAATCTCACTTGATCTAAAGGAAAAAGAGGAAAGAGAATCGACCGATGTTTCCCGGATGACTATGGTGGATATAGTCCAAATAGACAAATGCATGATTAGACCCAGCGCACAATTATGCGCCATCGACATCATAGATGGACAGATGGAAGACATGCTGCAGCAGTTAGCCCGAGAATGTTACTTCTTTGAAGCCAGCTGTCAAGCAGAACCGTCGCGGCTAATATCTCAGCTGGTTGAAAGATGTGTCGCCTGTACCAAGCCCACGCGAGGACAAACGTCAGGCACCAAGTGAAGACAGAGAAGAAGAAATGGAGCGATTGCTCTCCTCCCTGTCATAACCAAAATTTTGTGACTATTGAGATTCTATCTTATTTGTAAAATTGTATAAATATACCACAGAAAGAAATAAACGAGTCTGGACCTTTTTGTGTCGATTGTAACATAGTTTTTACATTTTGAGAGTTAATACAAAGCAAATATGAAGATTCTCAATTCCGTCAAGACTGTGTTATGAGATTGTTTTATTGTATCTCTTACTTCATTTCATTTCATATTCTTAACTGATGAATGATTCATTATAATTTAGTACGACCACTACTATAGCGAATGAATTTTGGTTTTCTGTAATTGTTTATTGTTTTTCCTCTCTACCAGCTATCAACGAGTGTAAGACCAGTCCACACTTTCAGAATTCTACACATATTCTCTGCATACATCAGGTTATTTCTTTACAGTTTTCCTCTTCTGTTTATACATGAGATTCTCCCTTGATAGGAGCCTTACATCATAGACAGCTAAATGTTTTTCTCCCACCTCATACCCTTTTATTATGATATAACTCAGTTACGGGAAAGAGCCTTTGATTTGCACTCCGTTTTTTTTCTGAAATTATAAATTCTCTTTTATATGACCAAATTGAGACAACACTTAATTTCTCCCTGAAGTTTTTGTTATTTTACTGTTCCTCCGTGACTGTCCCTGTACCAACACAGCCCAATATTGAACCCAGATTATCGAACCAAATGCACATTGCCTTAAACCTTTTTGACACTATTCTTAAAACAACTACTAACCAGGTCGAACTTGAACGTTCATGGGCAGCCATTGAACAATATATAACTATCCAGGAACAGTTGGAAGCTAGACAACGCCAACGTAGAAATCTTCCCTAGTTTCCTTTGCCAACGGTTGATGTTTCTCTCTTCTCCACCTTTTACCCACTTTCGGATTCCTAGACACTGTACTTCTAAGCCTTAAGTACAGACTCTGGAACATCTTTCTGGCGTCGTTGCCGGGGACCGAAGTTATGAAATCTTTTTCCCTGGGAAAACGACATTTTTTTTTCGTTGAAAGTGTTACCCTTTGATAGTAAACAAAGAGTACACATCGTTTAAGGCTTTCTAATCTTTTTCTTGGAGACTCCACAAATAATAAACTGGCATCCGGTCGAAGGAATACTAGACAAAACCCGGATGGTAAGCAAATTACGCCCATTACCGATCCCGAAAAGATTCTAAAGGTGAGAGGCTCTCTTAAGCCAATCACTACAGTTTACAAACTTAAAACCCCACCACTGAAGACTAAGAGTTCTTCCGAACCCTCAACTTCGCTCAGTCCTCTCTTTGATACTAAAGTTTCAACGCCAAACTGCTCCGAAGTTAGGAGTGAGATTCATCTGACAATTCCCTTAGTACACAAAGGAAAGGGCCCTCTTGAAAGTTCGTCAGCTTTTGACATACCATCTTTCCTTCAGTTAAATTTCCCGACCTCACCAAATTCTGAAGAGTGTGTTACACACTCGGTTTCCACACCTGTCGGTTCTCCTAATTTTGTCTCTTGCAAATCCAAGGAATCGAGTCCTCGCATTCCGTATCTTTCCTCGTCAGATTTTCCTCTTCGCG
Source organism: Picea sitchensis (assembly GCA_010110895.2). Classification (NCBI taxonomy): domain Eukaryota; kingdom Viridiplantae; phylum Streptophyta; class Pinopsida; order Pinales; family Pinaceae; genus Picea; species Picea sitchensis. The sequence goes on from SNQJ01S0036766.1 coordinate 62,860, forward strand.
AAGAAAATAAAGAGTCACTTTTAATTTTCCAAAACCCCCTTTCTAACTTTCCACAAATAACGATGGCAGCCGCCGGAGGAGGAGGTGGAGGGTTTATAGGAGGAGGTGGAGGAGGAGCCCCTCTAGGAGGAGCTGGAGGCCAAGGGCCTTCTCCCCCTCCCAGAGTGTTTGCGAAAGTTGCAGCCAGATATGCTCCCTTAGTATTGCCCGTCCCTCTACACGACCTTCTCGAAAATTACATAAAAAATTTACCAAAATTCACTGGGGAAGGGGATCTGACTGCGACCGAACATATTAATTTCTTCGATCAATTTGAAGATATTCTAGGTATTGAACATGATGACATATATTCAAGACTTCTTGTCTAAACCTTCGAAGGCCAGTTTCGAACTTGGTTTCGGAGCCTACCTGCAGCTTCTATCTTGTCTTATGACGCTTTTGAAGATGCTTTCCTCAGACAATGGGGTGAGAGAAAAGACCATCTATATTATTTAACCGAATTTGGGTCTTTAAGGAAAAAGAACTCATAAACAGTCATGGAATTTATTCAGAGATTCAACAAACTGTTTAATAAAATCCCAGTCGAGGTTAAACTTTCCCAACCTGCGTCCAAAGTAACTTTCGCCGGAGCTTTCGAACCGGATTTTGCACTCCTTTTGCGAGAAAGAAGGGGAGCCACCCTAAACCGAATGTAAGACGATGCGGTAGAAATAGAGTCTAATATGATGGCTTCGGGTAAGCTTAAAGCTAAATTAGAAACTGGAAATTGAGAGACCAAACGCTTTAGGGAACAAGCAGGTCCGTCAGGGTCTAATAGATCCGCAGATGATAGGGTAGATGATATGGCCAGAGTAATTAAAGAACTGTCACATAAAATATCCAGAATGGAGCTCGAACAGGCCAAAGCTGACTCTTTCCCCAAAAAGGATTTCAAGAGGAACCCCAACCCTCCGAACCAATAAAGACAAATAAAAAATGAAGATAAAAAAATACAAGATCCCTTAAAGAATGNCGGAGATTCGGATAATGATGTCACGAACTTCGGTGATGACTACACTCAACCATATCTGACTCGTGAAGACTATGAAAAATCTCTAAACACGCCACGACCGTCGAATAAGGGTGAAGAAGGTGATCACATTGATCTCTGTGAATCTCAACCAGAAACTGAGATGATAATGGTTGAGTTTCAACCAAAGTACAACTTAAGATCTAAGAGTAAGCCCATCTCAACTGCTCAACCCAAGAAAATCCTCCAAAGAGGAAAAACTTATGATCCTACTTTGGAAGAAACCTTATTACCCAACAACAAAACTAAAGAAGTAAGCACACAAGAGTCCGAAGTGAAAAAAGTTGAAACCCAAGCACAAGGAACCGAACCAGTAAATAAAGTTACATCTTCAACCAGGACCATGAGTGATAAAGCGGTCCAGACAAATAAGTCAGAAAGGAAGAATTCGGAAGTCTTAACCAAAGAAATAGACAAGGTGAGCGGAGCTTTCAGTTTTGAAAATGAGATAAATAAAATTAAGATACCAATCCCTTTGGTAGAATTAGCAAAAAACCCTATTTATCATAAGCAAATTACCAAAGCGATGGGTGTCTCTGAGCTAGAAAGCCAGACTGATGTTTTAAACCTGGAAGATCACAAACCTAACATCACCTTTGGTCCCCATTTTGAAGGGGCCAAATACACCATTGCTCCCTTTTATATCACTCTGAATGTGTATGATCAATTGCTACATAATTGCATGTTAGACTCCGGAGCCTCCCATAACGTTATGCCTAAGATTATAATGGACAAGTTGGGTCTCCAGATCACCAGACCTTATGGAGATCTATACTCTTTTGACTCAAGAAGGGTTAAGTGTATGGGGATGATAGAATATCTGGTAGTTACCCTGGCGCAGGTCCCGGTTAAGAGTATCCTGATGGATGTGGTTATCACAGATATTCCCCCTAAGTATGGCTTGCTGTTATCTAGATCACGGGGATCCAAGTTTGGGGGTTCTCTTCAATTGGACATGACGTTTGCCATAATTACTATGTTCGGTGGTCAATTCACTCGGTTGTACAGAGAAATGAGATTAGCATATACAGTGAGTGACCCTCAAAACCCAAACAATTTCCCTATTTACATTGCAGACCAAGATCTGGGAAATTGTATCTTGTCTTTTGATGATGGTTTAGATGGTTGTCCGGAGGAAAACGATATAGAGCGAGAGGATTCAAGTTACATGACAGAGGATCTGTGTAACACCAGTGTCTGGAAAATGTATTTTGACAGTGTTTCATCTTCTGAAGGGGCGGGTGCAGGAGTGCTTTTAGTGGCTCCCGGAGGTAAGTTCGTTGTTCCTTTTTCCTACTGACTGTAGTGGGATATAGATTACACTAACAACGTATGCAAATATGAAGCGTTGGTCTTAGGATTAGAGGCTGCCAAGAAGCTAAATATAAATAACTTAGAGGTATATGGTGATGCAGAGTTAATAGTCAAACAAATAAACCGACAGTACCTAGCCAAGCATCCCAGATTAAGAACATACAAAAATTGTGCTTGGGATCTCATGGAAAACTTTTTCTCATCCGTAAATGTCCACTTTATCCCTCGCACAGAGAATTTACACGCTGATGCATTGGAAAAATTAGCTTCAACCTTCTCTCCTCCCACGACTTTCAAATTGAAGTATCACATTGAAATCAGATACAAACCCTCTATACCAGACAATATCTGACACTGGCAGGTCTTTGAGGATGACGAACAAATTAAGAAATTTCTTGCAGCAGTGGGTGAATTCTTTGAAACTCATGTAGACCAAGAAAATCAAAATGACCCGATATGGATCATGCAAGAAGGGGAAGATCTTGAAGCCTTTCGAGAAAAAATTGCGGATCATCGTATGCTGGTCCTTAAAAAAAACAAATTCTGAAAGGATTGATTCCTTTAGAAAGACTTTTTTATCAGAATGACGTACCTGTAAAATCCACTTTACAACTCCAACCAGAAGAAGTGGAGGAATGTGATTTAGGAACTGAAAAAGAATCCAGAATAGTAAAGATATCCAAGTTCCTTCCTCCCGAAATGAAAAGTAAGTATAAAGACCTACTCAGACAGTATAAGGATGTTTTCGCCTGGTCTTATGATGAGTTAAGAACATATGATACTTCTGTAATTGATCATAGGATACCTTTGAAGCCTGAGGTCAAACCTTTTAGGCAAAACCTTAGACAGATCAACCCCATTTTGTTACCTGTGATCGAAAAAGAAGTTAGGAAACTTCTAGACGCGAAAATAATCGTACCTCTGAGATATTCGGACTGGGTAGAAAACCTGGTCCCAGTTACGAAAAAGAGAGGGGAAATCAGATTGTGTGTGGATTTCAGGAATCTTAATAAGTCATCTCTCAAGGACAACTATCCGCTGCCCAAAATGGACCATGTGCTAGAAAAAGTAGTTGGAGCAAACTGAATGTCTATGATAGATGGGTTCTCTGGTTATAATCAAATCGCCATGAATGAACAAGACAGGGAAAAAACTGCTTTCACTACACCATGGGGTACCTTCATGTATGATAAAATGCCTTTTGGTTTGATGAATGCAGGGGCCACATTCCAGCGTGCTATGGACATCGCTTTCATAGGAGAAAGGGACAAGTTCATAGTCATTTACCTCGACGATTTGACGGTTTTCTCTAAAACCGATGAAGAACACTTGATCCATCTTAAACAGACTTTCGAAAAATGCCGCAGGTTTGGTCTATCTTTAAACCCAAAGAAGTCACATTTCGCCATGCGGGAAGGTAAGATTTTGGGCCATATCATATCTAGGGATGGAATCAGGATTGATCCTAAGAGGATTGAAGCAATAGATACTATAAATATTCCCAGAAATGTAAAAGAGATTCAATCTTTCTTAGGAAGAATAAATTTTTTACGAAGGTTTATCTTGAATTTCACTGAGATTGTTAAATTGATCAGAGGTATGTTGAAGAAGGACAGCGGAGTAAATTGGACAACTAAGGCTAGAGCATCGTTCGCACATATTAAGAAAGTCATAAGCGAGGCACCTGTGTTAGCAAGCCTAGACTATTTGAAAGATTTTCTTATTTTCTCATTTTCCTCTGAACACACTATCGCCGCGGTGCTCCTACAAAAAAATGAAGAAGGATTCGAACAACCGATCGCGTTTTTTAGCAAAAGCCTTAGAGACGCAGAACTGAAGTATGACATAATAGAAAAACAGGTGTACGCAATGGTAAAAGCATTAAAGGCATTCAGAACTTATGTACTACACTCAAAGATAATTGCGTACGTGCCTACCAGTTCTGTGAAATATATATTGGTACAGCCAGACAGCGACGGAAAAAGAGGGCGATGGCTCGCCAAAATCCAGGAATTTGATCTGGAAGTCAAACCGACCAAATTGATAAAAGGGCAAGGCCTGGCCAAACACTTAGCTGAGTCGAATTTCAGAGCCCTAGATATCAATTGCCTGCAGGAAGGTGACGAAGACACAGACCTAAACGAGCTGAATGAAGAAACTAGTCCAAACAAGATCGAAGAGAAGTTCTTATCGTCGGGCTGGTACAGAGACATAGTGTCATACCTGCTAACTCTAAAATGCCCAAATGAACTATCACCATCTAAAGCCAAAACTTTAAAACTCCATGCAGTTAAATATTGTATCGCCGAAAGTCATCTGTATTGGAAAGATCCACTCGGTTTCCTGTTAGTCTGTTTAGTGGAATCAGAAACTCAACGGGTTATAGACGAATTTCATGAGGGAGTCTGTGGGGGGCATCACGCATGGAGAGCTACAACTTACAAGATCTTGAGCGCTGGGTACTACTGGCCAAAACTCTTTTCGGATGTCAATTCCAAAGTGCGTGCCTGCAACCCTTGTCAACTATTCGCAGGTAAACAGAAGCTCCCGGCACTGCCTCTAGTTCCAGTCAAAGCTGAAGCCCCATTTCGGAAATGGGGTCTAGACTTCATAGGCAAGATTAATCCCCATTACAGTGATCAAAACAAGTGGATCTTAATAGCTACAGATTATTTTACTAAGTGGGTGGAAGCCATTTCAACCAAAAGGGAAACAGACTCGATGGTAATCGATTTCTTGGAAGACAATATTTTGTCAAGATTCAGTTGTCCCCGAAAGATAGTTACTGACAATGCTCAGGCCTTTAAATCTATGGCTATGATCAGCTTCTGTCAAAAGTATAACATCGTTCTTGGCCATTCCACAACATATTACCCCCAGGGGAACGGATTGGCCGAATCATCTAACAAGATCCTGGTAAATATAATCAAGAAAGTATTGGATGAAAATAAAAGGTCTTGGCATGTACACTTAAAATATGCATTGTGGGAAAACCGTATAAGCACTAAAAGGTCTATCGACATTTCGCCTTTTCAAATGGTCTATGGGACAGATGTTGTTCTACCTATAAACCTAGTGCTACCAGTAATGAAGTTATGGAAAGATCAAAACGAAGAACCCAATCATGTAACCAGGAGAATTAATCAGCTGATTGAGGTTCAACAACATAGAGTCGAAGTTGATGAAAAGATGCAGAAGTACCAAGATGACATGAAGGCATTGTTCGACCGCAAAGCGAAGGACAGGGAATTCCTCCCAGGTGATTTAGTGCTAAGATGGGATGCAAGGAAGGAAGAAGCAACAAAACGTGGTAAATTTGACCACCTCTGGTATGGACCGTTCAAGGTCTCGGCTCTGGAAGGAAAAAATTCTTTCCTACTGGAAAATTTAGACGGAGAAGTCCTTAATGCCCCTGTCAACATGCTATATCTGAAGCATTACATGACGTAACAATGGCCATATTCTCAAAATAAATAAACAAATAAATAAATTTTATTATATATATTTTGTGTACATATATGTATTTTCATTTAAACATTGATTTTTGATTTTCTTTTTTTTGTTCATGAACTTTCGACACATTTTAGATAAGATTTGTATTTTCCTTTTACAGGATTCCAGCTACATACGAAACAAGCAGGAGGAGTAAACTGAAAGTCGGTGTGAGAAATAAATCGGCATAAACAGGTGATACCTAAAGTAATTTCATATTGCGCAAAGAAAGTAAAATGAAAAGGTAAAGATGAGATTTCTCAAAAGACATGTTATAAAGGACTGTTAAAGAAAACCGAGGTAACACCATTCAAACTGCAACATCAACTGAACTGATAAATAACAGAGTTGTTTCCTAGGTTGATAATCTTTGAAAAAAATTAAGACAATTTAAACAATTCACCCAATCTAAAAATAGTCAGTCAAAGTAAATTATCCCTGAAAATACCTACAAGAGTCAGTTTCGAATTGTTTGACCTCTGTATTTACAGTCAGTAAATCATTGCCTGGCATCCTTTCTACCTTCGGGTTTACCTTTTAAAAAGTCGCCACCTTTCCGTTTCATATACGAAGGGGTAAAGGTTTTTCATTTCAACCTCGTGAGCTTCAAAGCAAATTGTGGAAAGAAAGCGAGTCTTCACAACTACTCGATCCCCTGCTAAGCGAAGGGATGTTTAGAGTGATCCTAACTTTCCTAGGTTTTTCAACGGCATCAGAGAATTGAAGCTTGCTCAAATAGAATGCCCTTAAAAAATTATTTCCCTTTTTCTCCCTAAGAACGAAGATGTTGTGAAGGTCAAGGGAAGGTNAAATTCAGAAATGATTGCCCTCGTCTCATGATTTAAATGCATAAATCTATTTCGAAGTGGTGAAAGGAAATTCAGTTAAAAGGACCAGATAACTTCACCGGGGTATTGAACAGGCTCGCTGGCAGTGAAGCAATATCTGAGATATCTGTAAGGCTGTTATACATGAATATCACTCTACTCTGGTAACCAATGCTTTTTA